>MNCI01027262.1:867806-909393 GCA_015680685.1 Gnetum montanum | reverse complement strand
CCCAACGTATTCGGGATGCAAGGCAGGAGAGCCAACATTCACTACTGAAGGGCAAGGTTCCCCACGTCATTAGTGAAATAGGAAAAGAGGAACCCCTTATGATGGGTTTCTTAGAAAATGATGTTTCTCCTCCTCACTTTAGTGAAGAGGTTAGGCATCAGTGCCTTAGATCAACGATACATATTCCAGGCTCTGATCCCCGTGAGCACCAGCTGTTCACGGCAGGAACAACTACTCGCACTAATGACAAACATCTTGATCGTCACGAAGATCGGGGACCAAGCAGCTGAAGAGAAGGTAAGAAACATCACCATGGTGATGGATCCCCTTCTTCTTCCCCTTCATCATATCATTCACCCTCTCCTTCCACATCTGGGCGCAGCCACCATGAACATAACGCGGAGAGTAAAGGTAAACAAGATGAAATGCCTTGACAAGAAGGTCGAGAGGAGTTAGGACAAGGGCAAGGACATAGGGAGAATAGGGAACCACAACATAGACATCACAGACGTCATGAAAGAGACGATCATGATGAACCCCTATTCGCAACCCGAAGTATGCTTGACATTAGAGAGGCAGTTAGGATTCCCACAAGGCATTTAAAAGACAATAGGATCAAGCGTTTGGATATAAATAATATTCCACATTTTGAAGGGGGATACAACGCTGATCCTCAACATCATTTACAGGCATTCCACGATGCCTGTGCCTTGTAGAACATAGACAATGAGTGGCAGAAACTCAAGTTGTTCCCAAGGACACTCACTAAAGAAGCAGAAAGCTGGTACCGGTCCTTAGAACCGGAAACCATCAGGAGGTGGAGTACGATGCTCGAATTATTCAACAACAAATATCAAACGTACTCCAGAGTGTCCAACTTGCGTAAGCAGATCCAAGGCTGGAAACAAGGAGCTTATGAATCCTTGGATGCTGCCATGGCCCGTTACTACACATTGCTACATCGTTGCCCGGGCCATGGGTACGCTAAGCGGGATCAACTTCGCCACCTCGTGGATGGGCTACGAAATGAAACGAGAAGAACTCTTGGGACTTACGCCCAAGGGAGACTCTCCCAATTAAGAGCCCATGAAGTTGAAGTTTTGTTGGAACAAGTAGCGCAAGAAGAGGGTGAGCTACGTAAAAGAGAAAGTGCGGAGGAATACAACCGCGATCCCTCCCTTCGCAAGAAGGGAGTGAAATTCTGTGATGAGGAGGATGAGTCACCACTCGAAGAGTTGGTGAACAGGAAAACCGTGCCGATCCAAAAGTTAACAACGGAGGTATCGGCTAAGGTAGACCAAATGTGGGATTCCTTAGACTCACGAATAGAAACAGTCTTGAAAATCGTAGAAGAGTCTAAGGATGAGCAAAGTAGTGATAAAGGCAAGAACATGCGGAGAAACTTTAACCCTGCACATAACAAGGGTAAGGGAAAAATCTCTAACTCCGATGAGGCTGAAAATTCTGATTCAGACAATGATGGTGGATGTGAGGTCTGCTACTATGACCATCCTAAGGGATGTTGTCCAATTATCTCACATCTGCAGGAGTCTGGGGTGTATGCATTAAATCCAAGACTTAATCAATGGCAAACACCCAGAAGGTTACCTTATCCACAAGGTAACCCAAGGCAGTTCCACCAACCCTTGACGAATTATCCAAGTGGAACACCTCTGCAGCCCATCAAACAACATCAGCAGTGGAAATACCCACAATCATGGGGGATGCCACAGCCGACACATCGATACCCTTACCGGCAGCCTGATCCTTATGGTTATTATGTGCAGCAGCCAGTTTCTCCAGGTGACGCTATAAGCCACACTCCACGTCGTCACTACTACGCTCAGGAGTACTTAAGAAGGACTCCTTCTCCTCTAGGAGACATCTCACATTCCGTCCATCCTCTAACTCCACCCACACCTTTTCCTCAAGTAGTTCCCATAACACCTCCTACTCCAACAATGCAAGGGGAATTGCCTACCCAACCGTAGCAGCATCACGCCGCGAGATCTGTAAATATTCAGAGTGTAAATATCCAACCGGACACTAGTTCTGGCGATAACTGTACAAAAAAGAGACCCATTTTCAGAACTAGGAGCCCGGATAGGCTCTCGTACCAACAAGCGGACGGGTACATGTATAGGCCTCTAACTACTAACACTTTGGAGCACTCTTCAGTCTAAGGGAATGTAACACATACGGTTATGCTAACACATATCGTAACTAACTAGACCAAGGTAGGCCACCTTCCTAGGAAACTAACTGATCCTGGGAGTCCCTTTATTCATTTGCAGATCGCTGGAAATGCACCACATCGAGCTCTTCTTGACTCAGGTTCCGGAGTCAACTTAATTTCGCGAAAGATGTATCACGCCTGGAACCTGCCCCAACTTAAGAAGAGCAACATCCAACTAGAGCTGGCAGACCAATTCATCACTATTCCCTTAGGATTGGTGGAGGACGCTATTACCACTGTGTGTGGTTGGTCCTACCCAGCGGATTTCCCAGTGATTGATGTTAACAACAATGAAGGGGACTTTCCAATTATAATGGGAAGGGCATGGCTAAGCACAGTAGATGCATGCCTTAGGATCCAAGATCTTTCCTTGGAAATCTCCAAGATAAACATATGTGGAAAGATCGAGAAGAGGATAGTTCCATGCATCACATACAGGGATTCATTGGGTGATGACACGGAGGAAATGTCTCCATGTCACAGGTGTGAACAGGAAACTCTGCAACAAAGATGCCTGAATGTAGAAACCACACAAGAAGTAGTAGACACCCCGTGGTTGACAGCTTCTCATAAAGGCAAACAAATATGCATGGAACGAACTGAGGCAACTCATGCCAACAACCGCGGCATAGACACATTAGAACATGAGTGTCGCCAACTTTCACCCCTGAATTTAAGATCATCAATTGGGAGAAGTTGGGCACTGCTTCGAAATTCAAATAGGCACTCACTCTTTTGGATCTCTTCCTCACAACTCAGTCATGGGGGAGATGGCCACCAATGCTAATCATATGGGGTCCTCAGTTCTTTTCAGTTTTTGTTTTACACATTTTTGTTTTACAACGTTTTTGTTTTTCACATTTTTGTTTTACAATTTCTTTAACTTTTCTAATTTTTGTTTTACAAATTTCTTTAACTTTTCTTGTTTTTGTTTTACAACATCGTTATATTTTTCTATCTTTTTGTGTGTGTGTGTGTGTGTGTGTGTGTCATCCATCATGTAAATTCGTCACCCAATAAGTGTTCGGGCCGATGGGATGAACTGTTTTTCATTAATTGCTAATGTTTGGTTTTTACCTTTAAGTTACATTGTTGATACTAAGGTATGTTCTTTTGATATGGCAGGCAATGAGATCACTTCATCCATCCATCCATCAAGTCTATGGTTTCCCTTGGCTTGGAAATGTACAGTTCCCTTCCAATAAGAACTTTAACGAACCAGTGACTGGGCATTTCTCAAACTAAGGAAGGACTCAAGGATTTGAAAAGGGTGTGACTTCAAGGGAACTTGGTGCTCTTGTGTTGGTCATTCACTTGGGTGCTTGGATGTTTTCTTCTTGGGTTTTCTTACCGTTCCGATGTAACCCAATAATCGGAAGCTGAGACAATAAAAATAAAGAAGTCTTTGCATGGTGTGGTCCCCACGCATAAAAACACAAAACAAAAAAAAGAAAAAAAAAAATGGAAAAACAGAAAAAAGAGAAGAAGAAAAAGCTAAAAAGCTAAAAGTGAGGATTCAAAGCACACCCCTTAGACGAAATAAAATTTGGGCTGCAAGCACTGGTTATGGAACCAAAGTGTTCCCTCTAACTAAGGCCCTTCTCGCTTCCCATTCTCTCTGTTGTTTCGTCGGAATGGTGGTGGCTTCTCGAAGTTGCATCCTTGTTACCCAAGTGGATGATTTAACCAACTGCATTGATGCGAAGTCACTGGAAGTGGTTGGTTTGAGGCCAGAGTTGGAATGAGATTCGCCAAGTCACATTAATCATGAAACACACAAGGGGCTGTACACCACCTTGTTCTTGGGATTCCATTCCACTTCTCTTCTTCCCATCCTTCTCTCCATTGTTCACCTCATTGCCGGTTGTATCATTGTATATACTTTGGTTGATGCTTTGTTTTCTTTTTGGTAAATTCTTACGGTTAAGACTTTAACTCTTGTTCCAAAGGACATTCCCAGAGCCCACGGACTCTTTGAATGTGGGATTGTCAGGGCATTAAGGGCATGAGCCTGCTTTGGGGAGGACCCACTGACATTCCTATTTGGAACATTAGTTAACTTCTTTTCCTTAACATTTTGCAATTAATTAATATTTTTGTTCATTTCCATCATGACATCCTTTCTATTGATGCCATAGTTGTCCCTTTTTACCTTTCATTCCTATCCCTTTTTTCTTTCCATTCTAATGCTACCGAAGGTTCGCGATTAGCCATGGGGGTACGGGGCCTGATTTTTTGATTTTTATCCTAAGCCTCGGATTTTTTTCGTTTTTCTTCCTAACCCCTATGCCTTCGGTAGTCATCATCTACATTTTCCCAGATCCATATTAGCCATACCACACCTTAGCCAATGAGCCTAAACCGCAGAAAGGTATGCTTTACTTAATGATTCAATTACCTTTGCTAATATCTGATGGTGTTGTGTGTGCAGATGACAATAATACAACAACAGAATGGATCTGGAGCAGACACTTGGAATGGAGCAGTGCTGAAGCAGCATGCAAGGACTGGAATTGATAATGCGCTTACAGATGGACAACGAAAGGCGCAATCTAGGCGTTGGCAGCAACAAGACTCTTCTCTCTTCTTTTCTTCTATTCTCTCTCCTCTTTTCTCTCAGCTGCCAACTGTGGCCTGATGTCATTGTAATAAGGTGTTCACCCATGTTGTCATGAACACCAGTTTTTTGTCAAGTCTTGTAATAAAGACCGTTCACATGTCGTCCCATTAGTTCCATTTCCCCTAATAATCTCATACCTACCAGATATCATTGTAAGGAACTCGAGGACGAGTTTTCATTCAGTCATGGGGGTATGATGAGACGCGACTTGCACTAGGCCGCGATATCGCGTACGTGATATCGCGTCTTCTCCTACGATATCGCGTACACGATATCACATCCCGCCGCCATTTCTATAAATAAGAGGCGGCACTCCCTTCATTTCCCAGTCCTGGCTAGTGTAGTGAAGCTCTGGTAGATTGATCACTCCAGAGTTAGAATTTTTCCCCATGTGCCCGCAGTAGGAGTCCTAGAGTGAACGACTCTTTATTCAAGCAGCTTGTAACCTGAACCCAAGTTGTGTACGGCAATAAAGACGAACTTGATTGGATAAACCTTGCAGTACATGGTTTCATTTATTGCTTTCATTTACTGCTTTCCTAGTGCGTTCAAGTACGACTTGATTACGAGCGTCTACAGACATGTACGGCTAGTCAAGGAATCAGCTGCTTGACGCAACGCATGAGTACGACTCAATTACGAGCATTGGCTGCTTGGTAACCCAGTAGCGTATTCCAGGATTCTGCACTTGGTAACTCTAGGATCCAGTGTGTACGGCTAGTTGAGGAATCGGCTACTCATTGCTAGGCTAGAACGTGTGATAAGTACGACTTAGTTACGAGCACCCACGGGTGTGTACGACTGGCTAAGGAATTGGCTGCTTAACACACGTAGGCTAAATAGGTGCCTCAATACGACCACTTCGAGCACTTGCGTTACGTGTGGTGATCCCAGTAACGATTAGCATTTGGTAAGCCGCAGTTGCATAGTTCAGGGTGTGTCCGGCAAGTGGGAACGGATGCTGACGCTAGTTAATTTAGACTTAGATCTTTAGTTAGAGTTAGCTTAGTTTCTCAACCCTTTTCCCTAATAGCATAGAAGATAAGCCAAAAATACCAAAAAAATCACATATCTCACACTTGCTTAACCATACACCGTGACACTTACAAGCAAGCCTGGGAAGACAACGAACGATTAACCCCAAGTGTTTCTTGTAGCGTTAAGGCATTTAGTCTACGGAGTTCGACCGGATCGCGCGTGTACGCTCGTATTCGTATGGTTGAGTGTAGGGGTACCTCGCCACCCATCAATGTATAAAGGAAATAATATGAAACATGCAGAAAGAGAAAGAAAAGAACGCTTTGTTAATATGGAATAGCATATCTGAATCATGCTCTAAGAGTGTTCCTTGGCATTTTCTTTCTTTGGCATCTATCCCTTAGAGGCAATCAAACACTGCCACCATAGTTAGGCCTATAACCTAGCTAAAAAGGATGGTCAGTCCACTTTTTGTCCTACTTCATCCAACTCTCGTGACTTACTTGTACCAGCTCTGCCACTCCATGCTTGGCATGACCTCTAAGCCCGAGTATAAATGCTTTAGATCAAATGCCCCAAAGGTTATCTCAAGAGACATGTCTATTATTACAACATGTCCTTTTGGATCTTAATTACAACTACCTTTTCGAGTCTTGTTACGATAACAATAACACTTGTTATAAAGAGGCACCATCTTCATTAGGTAGTAGCATCATTTGGAACAATCTATCCCTCTTAGGTTTTTTTCATCCTCGAACAAGTCCACATTCTTTATCCTATATTTCTTAGCTCCAATGCTTTTGTTATGCTTCCATGTTCCAATAATTTGATTTCTCCTTTGGGCTTAAAGTTGTTTCTTGCTTATTCTACAAACAAGATACATATAAGAAACAAAATATATAGAAAATGAAATATTACTTCCTTAATACTTACTTCATTTTTTTAAGATAATGACAAGAGGTGAATTAAAGATCTACCAACCACCAATCACTAGTCCTAACCAGGGTCACATAATGTGCAACTTACCCAAGTGAAGACAGGGCAAATTCTTTATTTCCAACTTACATTACCTTACATGTTTTATTTATCCAATTAAAATATTAAATTAACAATAAATAAAATAATAAGATTATAAATAAAAGTAAGTGTGAGGTACTTCATGATCTTGATCAACCTTATGAATTGATAGAAATAATTGTATATGATCGAATGGTCTTGTTTGAGATGGCAAGACTTGATCTTGATTCTTCTCCACTTCTTCTTTAAAAATTAACTCTGGTAACTTGGAAAAATTGGACATTGTACCAAATATAATCTAACATCTTAATGAAGAATGTTGTTGATCCATCCTCATTAATCATAGCAGAGTAATTGGTGAACTATGGTTCTTTATGAGTACTATTCATCAAAATCATCTATTCCTAAATTTTGAAATTTGATTTATCTATTGAAGATTCAAAATAAGTAGAATATGCACTCGCCAATGGAATTCCATGTTGAATTGATGGAAATATCTTCTTCCAATTGGGTTCATCTTCCAAAGATTTCCTTATAGATCCATATTTTAAGAATTGATAAACACTACTTCCAACTTTTGCACTGAAGTCTCCACAAAGAATAAATGGAACTGGATCATTATAACTCAAGAGTAACTTATTCTTCAAACTTCCTCTATTTTTTTAATCAAGTATGCTCCTTGACACAGTCTAACATTTGAACATGTTGATTTGGCAATTAAATGTGTGTTGACTATGCATACACATCTTCATGATGAATGGACTTTTAGAATAACTACCAAGGCTATGTGATTTTTCTGAAATTTTGACTGTTCTTTCTTTTCCATCTCTTGAAGTTATGGAATTTCAAAAGTCATATTTTCTAAACTCCATTCAAACCTTTGTACCAATTCAAACTTGACTTCTTTATAAAAGATCGTGCACCCATCCATCTTGTGATTTCTGCAATATGCTAAGCTATACGATTCAAAAGAAGAACTCCCATAAGAACCTTTTTTGCTTGTAAATACCTCTATATCCCATCTTTTCTAGATATGGTTGGAATTGATATAAAAATTCTCATGGAAAGATTTCCTGCAGGCACAAAACATCAGCATCCAAATCTTGTAATTCTGCTAAAATGCATGGATATCGATATTTGTGCCAATCCAAGGCCCATGATGGATATAATGGATGTTGTTTCTCACTCACTAGGGGTCTTCCAAGCACATTGTATGTTGCAACTTTCATTCTCATTCTTGAATTCTCTTTTGAATCATTTCTCTTCATGAGTATCATACTCCTTGTTGAAACAAGATTTTGAGTCTCCATGTTGTTTTACCATATGTTTTGATAGCAAGATGGATTAATATACATCATTGAAGAATATTTTGTTTCATCAATTGATTCTCCAACTAATGATCAACCGAAGTGATACTGATACATCATCACTACAACATCTCATTTTAGCAATATATAACTAAATTATCAAATTTTAGTAATATATAATTATATCATCTAATTCTTAACAACCTTTCTACCCCCCTTAAAAGACACTAACTTGAGTAGTGTAACTAATAACATGCCATAGAGATCTTAAGGCTATCTAAAAAGGTTGTTTTGCCAACAAGGCATGATTAGCTATCCTTATTTTGTCTACTTTTAAGGTGTAGTTTCATGATATCATGAAATTATCATGTACCCGAATGATAAATCTAACCTCACCATTGAGTTCAGAAGCGTGAAAATTGTTGAAAATGATTATTCATATGTTGAAAAAGAACATTGTATACTTAAGTTGTGCTAAAATTAAGCATTTGAGGGTCTTAAGGCACTATATTGGGCAAGCGGTGAAAACTAATTTTTAGGATTTTCTAAGCTAGATCTGATTTAACCATTGTGTTTAGAAATCAATAAAAAGGACTCTTTGTTAATCAAAAAAGACTTGTGGAATTAAATATTATGGCTTTTAAGGTCTAAAATCTTTTTGGTGCAAAAAACAAGACTTCCCAAGAGGTTACTCATCCCAATAATACTTCAAAATGAGCGTGCTTAATTATGGAATTCTTATTTTACATATTGCCAATGCATCAAATTTTATTTTTGAAAATTTTTGCCGTTGGAATATTTAAACTAACCCTTTTATGAACAAAAATTTAAATTTTTCATCAATCAATGGAAATTTTAAATTTTCCCATTAGTTGACAGAAAACTGAAGAGCGCCAGAAAGGAGGGGAGGGCTATTATGGACGACATTGACAGTGCTCGGGATAGACCGTTATGAACCATGTCGTTTATGTCTGCAGTGCCCGAGATAAACCGTTATAAATGGTAATGGTGTTGTCAATGTCCAGAATGAATCAGGATGAACGACCTGGTTGATGTCTGTGGTGCCCACGATGGGCTGTTATGGACAATGCCGGTGGTGCCCACAACGAAGGCAATGGCGGCAGGCAGCAAGACATGTTGCAAAGGTTTCAACGAAAATTGTGAGACAGGGAGAACGACCAGTGACGGTTTTGGTGGATTCTTGGGCAGAGGGTTTCGGTTAGCAGCCTACACAGGCCTACGTGGCGTGACCCTGACGTGACATGACGTGTGGCGATGGCAAGCCACGGACGGTGCGAAGCGGCAGCACGGAGGGGGCACAGAAGGAAGGGCACTGGGGCGGATCATGGATCGTGGTGGGTGCAAGAAGGCACATTGGTGGCAGCGCAGGGCGAGGCAGAAGGGGCGTACAGTTGTGACGGCAGGTAGAAGGGCAGCAGGACACGATGGTAGGCAGGGCGCCGTGACAGCAGTCATATCAGAAGGCAGCCTTGACTACGGCTTCCTGGTAACATCGAGGAGTGGGCACCCTTTGGTAAGCCCAGCTGCCACCCCTTGTTGGCTGGTCCCGCCGACCGGGCCTGCAAAAGGGCTAGAATGAGTGTTGAGATTCTTATGGGTTCCATGCTATCTTAACCATCACTAAAGAACTACATGGCTATGATTTCTTGTGTATTACATCATAAGGATATTTAGGCTTGTAGAAAAGCTTTGGCTATAATACTTAGATCACCACCTTTCCCTATAGAGTAAGGCTTAGGGTTGGATGCAGTAGAGTAGGAGTGTACCTTGGCTCTCTTAAGGGAAAGGTGTCTTTATGTGTATGCTAGTGCTCCTAAGCATGTTATGTATGTTGTATTGGTTTGGTCGCTTTTATGATAATAAAGGCATTCTTGTAATGCCCTTAACCAGGCTAACATGTGGCATGTGAGTTGTGTAATTATGTTGTACTTGTAAGTTCTTGAGGATGTTGAGGTGTAGTCCACCTTAAGTCTACTTTGAAATGTTTGGCTACTTTGGAATTGTTGGGTTATGCCAAGTGATGCTTCCCCATACCAATGCTATTACACTTGGGATTGAAGCCAAGGTTTTGGTTCAAGCAGAAGACACATTCAAATTATATTGCAAAGTAGTTACAAATGATAGATAAAATGCATAAAGATAAGTGAACAGATCTTAATCTTGCTCTTGTATAGGATCAAATTGTGTGAATAGTTGCTACAAGTAGATGACACATACATGTGTTGTCTACCTTAAGCTAAAGGGGTTAGAATAACTCTTGAGTTTGTTGGTTATGGGAGTAGTTATCACAAGCGGATGATGCAATTGCATGTCATCTATCAGATCAAAAATGGCTAAATGATTTCAAGGAAGTTCTATTTTTTTGGGGTAAGCTTTTGCACAAAACTCAAACATGAGCTAGCTCAAAATTTTGTATTAAGAAATCATGTGATATGCCAAGGGAATGTTATTGATGATCTTCACTTTATTGAAAACAATTGTGTGTACCTAGGTTAGTTATAGTAAATTGTGGAAGAAACATATTCTTTCCTATGGATGATCTTTGTGATATTTTAAGATGGTTGTTCAGTTATGCATCGAATATAAGGTAATGTATGGGATCAATGCTTCTTGTTGTAATGTATTTCCTTTTCTATGTGGTTATTCTTGAATCTATTGAACTTATAAAATGTCTTTGGCTTGAATGTCTGAAGGAGGGTGAGAAGGTGAAAAGGATGGAGGGTAGGAAGGAGGATAGGAGGGAGGGGATGAAGGAGAGGAGGTGGGATGAGAGGGGAAGAGAAAGGGGGAGAAATGAGGGGAGGGGAAGGATGAGGGAGGGAGAGGAAGGGAAAGGGGGAGGTGAGAGAGGAGGGAGAGGGGAAGGGAGAGAGGTGAAGGGGAAGGAGGAGGAAGAGGAGAAGCGTGAGCAGGGAAGGTGGAGGAGGAGGGAGAGGGATAGGAAGAGGGGAAGGGAGAATGGGAGGAGGAGGAGGAGAAAGAGGGAGGGAGAGGGAGGAAGGGAGGAGGAGGAAGAAGAGGGGAAGAAGGAGGAAGGGAAAGAGGGGGAAGAGGAGGAAGGAAGGGAAAGAGGGTGAGGAAGGGATAAAGGGATAATGCGAGCATAGGAGGAAGGGAGAAATCAAGAGAGCAAGCAAGCAATGAAGAGAATGAGGAAGACTGAGGGATGAAGCAAGGGTGAGTGAAAAAGAGAGGGGAAGGAAGGGAGTAAGGGCAAAAAGATAGATTGTGACTTTGAGGAGAAGGCACACATTCTTTGGCTATGACATTCAATAGGAAGCATAAATTTTAATTATGATTCTAATAAGGAAGCAGAAATAGCCCACCATGAATTCAATTCAATGTTCAAGTCTCCAATAGCTCAAGCACTAATATTGAGGTAGTGCCAGCATCAATCAGGTAGTTCTTGCATTAGCTTTGAGACTTTGAATTTTTTCAACATAAACATTAGTCTCTAAAGTTAGAATGTTTCAAACTCTAGTGTCAGTCTGAGGATGCTTAGTTAATGGTATCTCATTTTGACCTTGAATTGATTTTGGATAACATCTATAGCTTCCCATTCATATATTCACCCTCAAAACCCATATTTTGCTTCCAAATTAGGTTATTATTATTAGTTTTATTTCACTTATGTATTTTCATCAACACTTGTAGCTTGGCCTTTCATAGGAGGCAAACACTTTTTCTTTTAGCAATAGAGTCTTTTCTTTGTTTGCAAAGGGAATCAAAACTCTTTCCTCCATATCATAGTTCTTGATATTTTAATATTTTACAATCTTTTATTGCCATTTCTATACTTAGATATTATTTCATTTCTCATAGCTCTTCTTCCATACTTTGTTTTACTTTTAGCAATAAAATCTTAGTTAATTTTACTACTTAAACCTGTCATTTTCATCATTCTCGTATAGTTCCTAGTTCATGTGCAGTAGACTAAGTCCACATTCAATTAGAGGTTTGTGTGCTTTTGTATCGTAATCATTGATTTATTGAAGGTCACATTGAACTAAAGAGCATTTATGGTCATGGATTAAGTATTTCAATAATTAATTCATGGATGTGTTCTTGTGAGATCAAGAAAGAACAATTTCATAGGAACATCCCCCACAAAGAAATACTACAAAATTTAAAAACATAAATGTATAAATTGCTAATAATCTATATAGCTTAAAATTAAAATGGACATTCATAGACTAATTGAAATTAAAAAATTACATACAATTTTAAGAAGCAAGCCGATCAATGATATTTTCTAAAGAGTTATAATTAGTATTCGAAAGACATCATAGTATGTTTAAGGTGTTTTATATAAAAGACTAGGCATGAAATAATTGAAGTAATTAAATATGATAAAATGAATGTCTCATTTCAATAAAATTCTAAAAAATTGAAGCATGAAATAATATAGAAGAAAAAAATAAATTTATCTTTTAAATATAGAGGATGAAGTATTCTATGTAAGAAAGTATTGAGGGAGGGGGATCTCAAAATCATAAACAAGTTGACTATAAGTACAACTGTAAGATATATAGCCAACATAATACTTTAAAGGAACTTACTAAACATATAATAATCTTGAAAAAGAGTTAGCTAGAAAGCACATACTTGCAGAGGCAAGTATTATGAAATAAGAGAATTTTATGTTGTATTGTGTAGGCCAAATTTATACAAAAAAGAATTTACATAAAATTGATTTTTTACCATGGATTTAAGGTAACATGCACGAATGTCTATTCTTAGCTTATGTTTACTATCTTATTGAACAACAAATTTTCTATGCACATATGGGTTGCATGATAATATCCTTTAATACTTATAATGTTTCCTTTCATGTCTTTTAATTTTACCATAATTTTATAAATTTACATTTGGTAATTATAAAAAGAGGATCTATACCATTGACCATTCTTTGTTCGTTAAGCTTACTTAAGCTCTAATATTATTTGGAAAAGATATTGAAAGTAAGGATTCTATTCATATTTAATTAATGATAAAAGACAATGATTATGGTAATACATGATGTCACTTTCCAAGCTTCCCTTACCTTTTTTTTAAACGTTGTTTTTAGGACTATGCCTCTCGGCATCAAATTGCCTTTTTAACTTTCTTTAATGCACTCACCATTAACTTTTTTAAGACACGGTGGACATAAAAAGTTATTCGGACTATATTCTAAAAGAGTCCGTATTCAATGGATGCCACTTTACGGTTCAACAGTAACGTAAGGATTTGAAGTGCATATACAGCTATCTCCAGTACGTCGTGACACTACATTATAAGAATGTTGCCTTCTATTCCTTTCATAAACTTTGTTTTGAAAACATTCTTAATGTAAAAGGGTTTTCTGGCATTGATAATTATTTATTTTCTGACGTCGATATTCTCATCGATCATAGAAAAGCGAAAACATTCTTGAAAAAAAGTTTAACATACTTCAGCGGCGGTGTCGGACCTAAAAACGGTAACATATTTTACATACAGACCCTTATATACATTTAATGAGCTCTGCCGTTGAATTCCAGTCCTACAGAGCCCTATATGACAAGAAATATGGAAATTGCATTACGTCCAAAGATTCATGGGATGTTTGGACCGATATTATATTTTTATAAAACTAAAATTTACAAATAAAAAAAATCAATTTCAATAAATGTGATTATACGACCCATCAAGTCTTGCCCATCTACCAAAGCTGCTAAAACCATGAGTAACCAGATGAGAGTTGAAGCTAACTCAATTACAGACCGTATTTTTATAACAGCATTGATTCTTTGGGGTCCACAACTGTCACTTGTCAGTTCTGATGGTTGAGGGAAAAGATTAAAACGCAAGAATTCTCTGATAGGATGATCATATTTCGGAGAAAACTGCTGTTACTGTCAGTTCTAGTGGTTCTGGGAAAGATTCGAAAGCAAGAATTCTCAGATAGGATGATCATGTTTCGGAGAAAACAGCCTTTTACATGTGCCATATCTCTGTTCTGCCTAGAAAACTTATGACAGAAAAACGTTCTGCCAACAACTTGGAGCTTGGAGCACCATAAGGCAGAAGCCAATTAGAGCATTCAGAATTCTTCTTGAACAGTGAGGAACAAGTGAAATTTGTAACAAGAAGGAAAAACTCACATGGAATCGCTGCAAATAAATCAAGACCAAGGTGTCCAAAGTTCTGCTCTTTTATTTATTGTGTTTCTGAGACTGAAAACTGGATGTAATTTCAATGCATTATGGTTCGTTTTAACACAAAATGGTTTGTTTTAACACAAAAAAAACCATTCTTGAAAAAAAATGATTATTGACAGTTCTCAACACGATTATTGTCTGGATTTTTATTGTATTCTTTTTTGAAAAAAAATTATTGGGTTTTTATAATTTTGAACAACCCAAAACACAGCGATAAAATATTACAGAACATGGGGAATCTCCGGAATTTTACAGAACATCGAAAAGTCCCCAACTTGTTGGGGGATCCGCGAGTTGCACGAGCTATTAATTCGGATGATCTCTGTAAATTTTCAGAAAAAGGAAAAAAAGAAAAAAAAAACAGTCTACTTATACAGATGGATAAGAAAATACTAGGTTACAGTGAAATACCAAAAGATTTCAGAAAATCCGCGAGTTGCACGAGCAATTAATTCCGATGATCTCTGTAAATTTTCAGAAAAAGGAAAAAAAGAAAAAAAAAAACAGTCTACTTATACCGATGGATAAGAAAATAGAAAAAAAAAAACAGTCTACTTATACCGATGGATAAGAAAATACTAGGTTACAGTGAAATACGGAAAGATTTCAGAAAAATGGCTGAACTTGAACAAAACTTTGAGCAAACTTGAACTTGAACATGAGCATATTTCATCAACAATGCAAACTGAAATCAACATTTTATTTACTTCCACTGTCATTCTATTAGATCTATAAAGGAGTTTCAGAACCCCATCACATATACCTTTTTAAAATCCGCATCTAACTCAGCAAACAATTCTGTTCCAAATAAGGCTCAGAAAAGAGCAGCTCTAAAAATGCATTACAGTGACATCGTAGCGGACAACAGCATTGCCACCCTCCAAGACGAGGGTTCGAAGCTGAGCATATCCTCGAACAAAGCGAAAAAGCCCAGTTCCACCAACGATGGGCATCTCCCTCACCTCACTCAAAACAGCGTTGCTGCCGAGCAGAGCCAGAGTGCTGCCATTGTATTTGCCACTGTTAGAACACCAAATTCATTGCCATGAGCAGCCTGAAGCCACCCTGAACAGTGGAAGAAGTAGAGGAATAAATTCCCTGGGCGATTCCCACCTGCGGAGAATCCATAGTCGGCCCCAGCGTGAGCGGATCGTCGATCACGCGGATTAAGCCGAAGCTGTTCAGAAACCCCTTTGCCGGAGCCACGGCTATAACCGCCGACCTGTTTTTTCCCATAACAGTGTCGTGGAAATAGAATCTCAGCCGGCTCACTTTCTCCTTCCTCGTTTTGGCCTTAGCTGCCGCTGAGGCCACGCAAAAGAACATCAAAACCAGTAGCAGCAGCACAAGAAATGGGCAGCCATTTTTGCTTTTCTGCGAGCTTCGTCGTCTCCTGGGCCTGGGCTTTAAAGTAACGGATGGTTACTGTAGTATAGTTGGTGGGAGCAGAATGATTATGCGCTGTAAAATGCAGATGTGCAGCAGTAGTTGAGAGTGTTTTGCTGTACTCAGCGTGCCCAGGAGCCCTCCAAGAACTCTCATTGCAGATGTTTTTTCATTTTTGTTTCTGTTATTTTGCGTAAGTGGGCTCGTGGAGTCTCTTTTCTGTGTGAGCGACTGATCAAGACCTCTGCACAGTAAGAATTGTGGCTGATCCTTTACAGGAGAGAAAGGAGAGAGTATCGGATTATGAACCATGGTTAAGTCTGGCAGGAAATGATGTCACGAGTTTATATATGTTGGAAAAGCAAAGGTAAAGTATGTCACGATATGTTGGAATTTCACCTCCCAGTCTTCCAGTCCCCACTATCCCACGCCTTCTCAGAAAAGGGAAGGTAAAGTTCCACCGGCTACTTCATTGATTTTGAAATGCCGGAGAGCAGACGGTGTAACTTTGAATTTGACTGACGATAACCCATTAACGTCGCAGACAATGTAACTTTGAATTTGCAAGCAAGCTTGGGTTTCGTTTAACCTAAAGTATAATTGAAGCATCAGAGTGCAAAATCTTGGGTTCAAAGGTTTATTTTAGAATTAAAAGTGTAGGACAGGATTTAACTTTCTTTAAGAAAATCACCCTCATGCAGGTTAAAAGCTGTTGAAAATGACTTGCATGTGTTTATTTCCTTTCATCACCCATTCAGTGTTGCAGCAAAAAAATTGTATCATTTGTGAGTTAGTAGATGAGTCAAGGGGTTTAGAACCTTAGATATTTTTTTTTAACTTAGTATTAATTATTAGAATCAAATTCATAGATTAGAGTTACCATATCTAAAATTTTACCATTAAACTAGCACTTCATTTTGAATTTAAGCTTACATTGTTACAAATTTTCTTTCTAAATTTAAACTTACATTGTTGTAAACTTTCTTTGAATAAATATTGCTCTTTACCATCTTCCAAATCACCCATTCTCAGTTCTCGCNATCTTGAATCTTGTATTGTACTTTTAAACTATGATTTTCATTAAAATCTAACAATCCTAGAATAATTGTGAATCCATTGTTTCATAAAGAACAACAAAGGGTTTTCTCCAAATAAAATTAACTGCATTCTTTGTTAAAAAGCTTTCCTTTTCTTAGTATGTGGTGCATTGATATGTACTGTGGTATCACATAATACCATATTAGAGGTCATGATAAATTTATGTACTTTACCATAATAAACGTTTGCATTAATAGTAGCAATGATAGTTTTGTAAGTTTCAAGCGAAGGTTTAATACCTTGTTTGGCAAGAAAAAGATATCCCCAGATCTCCTACGCTATGTCAACGCGTCAGAAAAGTGGCGAACTGCCTATTTTGGCTCAACCTGATTATTTGCGCCAATACCATCATTNTTGCTCTAAATGAATATGACATTGTTCATGTTATATGTGAAGCCAAACCCTAGTTGTTAGATATTTTAGAAAGTAAAATTTTTATCATTAGTTAAAATATCTAGATTCAAAGATGTATTATTTCAATGATTTTAAATCATCAACTAAAATATCTAAAAGGTGATTCACTAATTCGCAAGCCATTTCAATAGAGTATACCCTTAGTATGGTGAGGGCTTCCAAGGTATTGTCCTTACTTTTAAAGTTTTACCTTTCCTGTAGGTTTTATCAAGTTCTCCATTTAGACTAGTGGGCTTTTTTTTTTAAATTGATATGAAGTTCTAGTTTGTACTAATCTAAGACTTGGCAAGGAGATTTATTGATCTGATAACTACAGTACAGTTTATGTGAATAATGTCTTTTCTTAAGGCTCTACACATATCACAAATCTCAACAATATAGTAAGATTTGGACACTATTTTCTTATCTTGTTTTAGGGTTTGAAAATTGCTTAAAACTTGAAATCAAGTTGGCTGACAATATTTCACTTATTTTGTTGGGTGGATATAAAGGTACCAATTGTATCTAAATTCAAGGAATAAACAATGAGGTGTTAGCCTAGTGGTATGGGCCTTGGCCTGGTAACCCCAAGTCACAAGTTTGATTCTATTAGGTAGCATTGAGTTATAAACTTCTAAGCTTATAAATCTTGGGGGGTAACAAAGTGAAAAACTAGCAAATTGTTGGTGGGGGCATAGTATTTATGCAAAGGTTAATGTTTTTGAGTTTTGAAACAATATTGATGTTTGCAATCTTTTTGTTTCTTTTAACACATATTTTTTAGTTGCACTAAGAGATTGTGCACTATTTGTAAATTACAAGTATTAAAACCCACATCATATTTGCATGTTATGTGTAACGATGGAAAACATCGGTTGCTAGAAACATCGAGAAGCTTTTCGTGTACATAGTTTCAACCCCAAATTCGTGCAAGGGCCATGTTGGAGAAAACGAATCTGAGGTGCCCTAAATGGTCTTGTCGATTAGACAGGGACTTACTTGGTCAGTAAATTCATTAACGATCGTATAAAGAGATAATGATTTGATGTGAGAACGTAATACCAAATGATGAGAAAATGAGATCTACTCTAAGATTAGATCTTGAAGGCAATGAAAACGATGTAAACTATGCAAAACGACTATAAAGATCAATGTAAACAGGATGCAATGAATTGAATTTAGAAAATGCATGATCTCGAGATCTGGGATCTATCTTATGGGAAAATATGATGAATACAATGGGATTTGCAAGCAGACTCTGGTTTGGACAAAGTATCTGCCACCAACAAGAAGCTATCTAGAGATTAAACAAGCCAAAGGCCAATCTACCTTGTTCACTAGCCAATTTGGGCACAAGGGAGTTAGCCTCGAAGAAAAATGTTCGCTAGCTTGCAATTTCTGACCAAGAAAAGCTTCTCTCTGTCACCGTCGATGCTCTTGCCAACTTTCGTCAACTGCCTCAAAATTTTCGATCTCTTTCTTTTGTTGCCAACTCTTCTTGTTTTCTTCACCAACCAGCCAACAAAATCCACCAACCAATTGATCAGCCAACCCTTTGAGCATTGTTCACTGAGGCATTTATAGGATTAGGGTTAGGAGAAGACTGTGGTTTAGATGATGTGTGTCTAGGGCCCACAGAATGTCGTTGACCTACCGTGCTACAGCTGAAGATTGTGACAGAACATTGTGCCATGCTCTGAAGCGTAGCATAGCGTAACTACCCCATGGCTATGCTGTAATACAATGGGAAGTGTATTGTGACGTAATGATTGTTACTGTTTGAATTTTGTTATCCTTGTTGTTGCGGCTGTATCAACTATGCTGCTTGCGTTACGCTGCGCTACATTACATAGCGTAACGCAGTGTATCAAGCAAGAAGTTAGGGCTTTGAAACATGGTTAACTTGCAAAGTTGAAGTGTTGTCATTGGACATCCCTTGTTCTGTTCTGTCCTACTGAAGCCTACTATGCTGAGCTATGTAGCGTAGCATAGTAGGCCCTTAGCCAAAAAAAAAGAAAACCTGCTAAAATGTGCAACTGTTGTCGGTGCTTCCATCACTTGGATGTCTTGATGCTGCACTTGTGGAAATCCTTCCCTAAACTTCGAGTCTTTGTTGAATCATCAAGGTCTCGAAATTTCACGGTATTTCAATGGCCCCTCTTTGTTGACGTTTAGAGGGCTTGCCCGAGAGACGTCAACAAAGAATATGAAACACCACAGAAGTAAAGACACCAACACTGTTCATTGGCTATTGCTTAGATTTTGCTTTGTCAAACTTGGAAGTGCAAAGGTTGGAAGCGTAAGGAGTAGAAGAGGGATTTTACAAGTGTGAGGAAGAGAGCTTCAGTGAAGACTCAAGTGTGAGCAAGATACCTCGTAAACATGTTATTAGATAACTTCTCGCTGGTGTTTTTGCAAGAGGTTACACTGTTGCACTATCTATATGGGACTTGCCTGGGTGAGTTGTGTTACGTACTTATGGCCTGGACGAGTTGCGTTTCATCCATTTTGCCTGGTCTATCCCATTTTTTTGGCTATAGATGCATTTCATGAGGCGAGTTGCGTTACGCCAGTTCCTGGACATGACAGTTATCATGTGAAAAAGGCTCCCTGTACATTAACATCTTGTACAAATGGGAGAAGAAAGTAAAGGTAGTGGCAGGGATAAGAGAAGGAAAAAGTAAGGTAAGGTGTTTGGAGGGGAAAGGCAAGGTCTGCACTCCCAAGTAGTTAGGCTACTCTGAGCAGCCATTTCAAAATGCTATCATGCCTTGCCCTCCTAGTGAATGCATCTTTGAACAATGCTATTGTAGCAAGTAACCTGCAAAATGCAACAAAGAACAAAAGCAACTATCCTAACTGCTGGGAAGGCTATTGAAATAAGTGCCATCCAAAGTAGAAAGGGGAGTGTGTTCCATGAAAGGGGGACCGAAGCAAAAAAGGCAAGGGTCCCTTAGTTGACACCACGGCTCAGGAATTCGTCATCGACAACTAGGCTCATCTCATCCATTTGACAAGGCAAAGAATTAGTCAGATGAATCTGAGAAGCCAGATCCTGATGGTGGCGGCAGCTGCAGGCAACCAAGGCTATGGGTGACCATAGTTTCCTTGGGACTCTAATTGGCAATGCTGGCCTCGAGAGCTACAATTGGTGAGTGACCATTGTGGCGGCAGCTTCAAGGGATCAGTAGTATGTCCTTCGGCATATCCGAGGAATTAATAGAATGTTGGGGGGTAGCAGTGTTGTGTCTGTTCCAACGTCCTACCCATTCTGTCTAATGGGGATGTCATGCAAAAAGGGTCAGGCCTGCTTGCTTCATGGATGGTCTATTGGCAGATCCTAGTTTTAGGTCCTGGTAAACTATCATTGCTGGTTTTAAGTACCAGCGGATCATGGTCCTAGTTTAAAGTCTGGGCAAATCGAAGTGTGCTAGTTTTACGTTGTAGCAAATGGTGGAGGAGCTACTTTATGGTGATAACCACCTTGTTTGTTGCTTCTACTTAACCATTTTCTTGTGGGTAATATGGTGAGGAAAAATATTGCTTAATACCAAGGTTATTGTAGAAATATTTGGTTTCGGTACTACTAAATTGTGGCCCATTTTTGGTCATAATAGTCATGGGAAGTCCAAACCTTGATACTATGTTATCCAAGATAAATGACAAACTTGTTGAGATGTAGTCTTCCGTAGGGGAATAGCCTTGACCCATTTTGTGAAGTACTCAGTAGCAGTGATAATGAAACTATGTCCTATGGAAGACTTAGGCATGATGGGACTTATGATGTCTAGCCCCCATCGTTGGAATGACCAAGTGATCTATGTGGTATGCAATTTAGTTTGTGACACATGTATTAGATTTGCGTAATTCTGGAATGTGTCACATGTCTTCACTTTAGTAAGGTAATCTCATTCCATGTAGGGCTAGTAATACCCTAAGCGTTTGATTTTAGCAACCATGGCTCGTGGGGCTATGTGTCCTCCACATAGTCCCTCATGGACTTCGCTAACTATCTTTTGCACTTGGTTGTTATTAACTGATGAAGTGTCAAAAGTCAATGCGTTGACTAGGTCGCGTATATGGGGCCACGTATACCTGGTCACGTCGACGCGGGCCTGTCAATGTAGCCATCCTACATTGACATGGCCCTGTTTACGCAGCCACCCTTCCTAGCCTATAAATATGAGGGCCTTCTGCCTCATTTAGGCATCTTTTTGAGTAGTTGTAGCAAAGCTCTTGTAGTTTTCTCCAGCAAGAGATAGAATATTTTCCAAGTACCTGTAGCAGGTGTAATAAAAGTGATCGGATCTTTATTCGAGCATTGATGTATCTGAGCCCATTGGCGTGACGACAATAAAGATGAACTGTTTAAGCACACTTTGTAGCATTTGGACTTAGTTATTTCATGCATTTAATATTTTAAAATGTTTATGCTTTATTAATTACATGTTGATGCTTTATTAGTTATTTGTTGATTATTTATGTTTTCATTATTATAATTTCAATCGTTATTGTTCATTCGTAGTTCGTTAAAGACATAAGTACGACCATCTCGAACGTAATCCAAACACTTGGCAAGCCCAGTGACGCTTAACATCTGGTAACCCAGTAGTGTTAGGAAATGCTCAAAACGTGCTTGGAAGATGGGATCGGATACGTATGTTAGGAGTAGTTAGAATATAAACTAGGATAATTAGAGATTAGATAATAGTTTATTCCTTACCTTTCATACTTCAATTAGTCATCGAAAAATATAATTAAAAAGATATAAAAATCATTAGCCTTAGTCTCACTTAACCATCATAAATAGAACTTCACAAGTGAGATTAGGATGACAACGACCATTCTAACCCAAGGTTTCACTAGTTAGAAGTTCTGTGTATGTTAAGTGCTTACAGTCTACGAATTTCGACTAAGTCGTGCGTGAACGCTTGTGATTCGTATGGTTGGGCGTAGGGGTACCTAGCCACTCATCATTAACGTAGGTTAACAATACCCCATCAAAGGAGAGCCTACATAGAGTGTTGTCCTTGATGATGACGTATTGCCTGGCATGCTTACGAATTACGTCCTTTTGTGTAGATGTCAACTCGTGCGGTGGTTCATCACCTAGAAGGTAGGTTTTAATGTTGTCATGCCATTCTAGCATTCCTTCCATACTTAAAGAAGAGATTTACGTCGCTTGGATGACAGGATCTGTACATTTCATCATTAAAGCAGGCAAGGTGGCGAACAAAGGTTATGGCACATTTAAAAATACCATAGCTAGTGCATCAGCTACGGTGTTCTCATTATGCTGCACGTGTTAGACATTAGTCATTGTAAATTATTTTAGAAGATCTTTGGCTGTATCGCAATAGGGTTGCAGATGCACAGCTTTTTAGGCGTAGACTTTTGTGATCTAATTAACAACGAGCATTGAATCGCCTTGGATTGTCAGGTGTTGGATGTTCAGTTCTCTACCTGCTAATAGTCCCCTGAGGAGCCCCTTGTATTTTGCCACATTGTTTGTATAGGGAAACGTCAGGCGGTAAGTGAATGGGCGAACATCCTTAGGGAAAAGCGTGATGACGATGGTGGCACTACTACCTCTGGTAGTCGAAGCTCCATCAAAGTGTAATGTTTCTTTGAGGCCTGTTGATACAGGGCATAAACTATTTACATGTTCATCTAGAAATTTAGGCTCTATCGTCACCTATTCATTAACGGGTGATGCTACAAGTTGGTCGGCTATCACTTGGCCTTTCGTAGAAGATTGGCCAATGTAGTATAAGTCAAATTCTGCTGTGATGGCTTTCTATCGAGCTATCTTACTGCTCTCGTATAAATTGTTCATGATGGCCCATAGAATGTTGTTCTTGCAAATTATGTTAATCTGGTTATGAAAAAGATAGTGTCTACATTTCTTAAGTGCAAAAACCAATGCCAAGAAGTTACGCTTTACTTCATTATACCTTGTTTCGTATGCAAATAGAGTGTGACTTAGATAATAGATAGGGATTTCTGACCCGTCGTCCCTTTTTTGACACAACAATGCAGCTATGGACATATCTAAACTTGCTAGGTAGATGTAGAAGGGCTGATACCTTTGTGGTGGGAAAATCGTTGGCAAATGTAATAGCTCTTTCTTTAAGTTATCAAAAGCACGCTGACAGTCCTCTATCGATTCAAAGTTAACCCCCTTTTTGAGCAGATGCTGCATGGGGTGTAACTTGTCTATTAACTTCGATATGAACCTTCTGATAAACTATAACCTAGCTTGCAACCCACACAGTTCTTTGAGGTTTGTAGGTGATTCTAGGTTAACAATGGCCGTAACCTTGTTAGGGTCGATTCGTATGCCAACCTCCGATACTACAAACCCCAACATGTGTCTAGTTTTGACTCCGAACACACATTTTCTTGGGTTAAGTCATAGGTCGTGCCTGAGACATCGTTTAAGGATTATCTCTAAATCCTCTGGGTGATCTACCAACTTCTTAGATTTAACAACTATGTCGTCTACGTAATCATTCAATCTCTCTAAGAGATAATTGCTAAAGATATACATCATGGCACATTGATAAGTTGCTCCAACGGTTTTTAGCCCGAAAGGCATCATGGTATAATAGAAAGTTCCCTAGGGGGTCATAAAAGTTGTAGTCAATTGATGTTCTCGCTTGAGACGAATTTGATTATACCCCAAAAACCCATCCATAAAGGATAGTAAAGTGTGTCCAGCTGTTGTATCAATAAGTTGATCAATACTCAGTAATGGGAAATTGTCTTTGACCGTTGCCTTGTTTAGATCGCGGAAGTCTATACAGATGTGTATTCCTCCCATTTTCATAGAAACAACAATGATTTTTGACACTCAATCTAAGTAATCAACCACGTGGATGAAACTAGCTTGATATAGCGTAGTGATTTCATCATGCACTGCCAATGCGATTTCGGGCTTAATCTTTCGTGCTCTCTGTTTAACTGCTTTGATACGTGGGTCTAGCACGATGTTGTGCTATATTAGCCATGGGTCTAAACTTGGCATGTCTTCATATGACCATGCGAACACTGCAACATTATCTTGAAGAACTCGAGACATGTCATTTTGTGTTTGTTGGTCAAGGAGAGAATTGACCTTCAGAGTTTTGTTTTCTCCTTTGTGCGTAACTACAGAGATCTCAGTGAGGGGATCCTCGGTCACATCACCAACCTCCAGGTCTAGGGTTTGGGCCAAATGTTTTGGCCAGTCTGGGGATATTTTCGAGGCTTCTATGGTTATGTCACAAGGGGAGGCATCGGTTCCTATCATTGCAAAATTAGGCTATCTAAGGGTTTCCCCGTATGGGCCGGGCTTGTTAGGGCTAGGGGTGCAAGCAAAGCTTCGTCCAGTTGCAAACCGACCTGCAAAACCACCAAGAAAGGAAGTAGTTAAATTATTCTTTTTTGTCAACATGATGAAATGATACAAGGCTTTAGAGGTATGTGTCAAAAAGGCTACCAGTTTAAGGTCTTAGCAGACCATTACAATATATAGAGTTTATAAGAAAAGGGTAAGAAAGGTTTCCTAGGTGCTAGCTTAAAGTCCTTGCAGGCTATGGCTAAAAGTATATCGTGGTGTGTTTAGTGTGGCAAAATAGCTAGTTTAGGGTCTTTGCAGACCATAGTTAATGTGACCGGATTACGAGACGATAAGCTATGCATTAGTTTAGGGTCTTTTTGGACCATAATTAATGCAATATCTACAAGATTAATGGCGTGATCTTTATGCTTCATGTCGCACACTTTGGGAAGGTTCTGCACTAATTGGACATGAAAATAGTAAGTTTTCACCATCACGTTTATAAGTAGATGATTCGTCCTTGAGGTACATTGCAAGCGTAACGAAGTTGAGTTAGGCTAAAGCAGAAGGAAAGCGTAAGTAGACAGTTTCATAAAGGTTATTCAAGCATAACAATGACATCAAAGACTAAACGCAAACACACCAATTTGGCCAGGATCAATGAAGTACAAAAAATTTTGGGGTGAATTTCGAAGGCGCTAGTCAAAACTCAAGAGGCTGCTCCACTTGCCCAGTAACTTGTTTTTCACCTTCTTTGTGTGATATATGTGTTGGGTCATTTTTGCTGTCATTGTGCTGTAATTTGAATTTGTTTCGAACGTGTGCACTGTGCTAGGTGTTGATACTTGCTTGTTCTAGTTATGCTATGGGAGTTTGTAATATTACCCCTATCATCATTATTAGAGACAGACCTTACACTGTCGTGCGGGTTTGGGTGATCTTGGGTAATATTGTACAAATACAACACGTAACTGGTCAGAAGTCTAGGTGTTTTACCCTTGTATAGCACAAGTAGGGCTCTGTTGTCTTACCCATAATGGTTGCGTGTTACACTAGGCCAATATGTCTTTTTACCTTTATTGTCATTGTCATATAAAGACCTTGCACCGTCACAAGGGTTTGGGCAGTTTTGGTAGTGCATTTCTAGTGTAACATGTAATTTTTTGTGAGTCAAAGTAGCAAGAACCTTAGTGTTGCGTAACAGATTCTTGTGAGCTTTTTCGATTTTTTTGGTGTTGTTAGCATGTCTAAACTATTTTCTAATGGTAATGTATTTTATTATAAAGGGTCACGCTAAAGCTTGTCCTGATTATTTTGGACATTGTGGGCGTTCTATGATGTCTAAATGTCCTTGTGGCCAACATTCTTCCCCCCCCCCCCCCCCCCCCCCCCCATGCTCGTGTAGGGGAAGAAGTGGTTTGGTTCCGAACATGCGTACGAGAGTTCTTGCAATTTTTGTTGCGTAACTTTAGCGTAATTGTTTAGTTGCATCTATCAACCAAGATAGCCGGCACCATTCTGGAAATGCTGCTGGTTGGATCGACACAGAGCATCTTAACGTTTCTGGTGGATGGATCAATCGAGTTTGTAGGTGGGAGGAATCATGAATAGCACATTAAGATTTTGAGGCACTTATGCTAGATCTAGGAGATGCCAAGGTTTAATTGTTATCATGCCTACAACACACTGTTTGTAGCTCATCATCTCATCACCTATTTTCAGAACCAACCTGGCACCGTGTATTATGCTAGCAGGTAAGTTTTGTCAAGGTGCTATGATTTGTTAACTTCTATCTAATTTTTTGTTAGATGTAAATAGTTTTCTGTGTTCAGTGGCATAGGTTCTTTATCGATGTGAATGGTCTCCAGTGTGACACAGACGTGTTATCCATGGTCGAAACAGCCATAAAGGAATTCACTTCCATCAACAATGTGAGCGCTAGTGTCCTGGGACAACTAGGATTTGAAATCCAACACTGCCCTATTTGGTATGCCAAATTATTTGTCAAGTGTAGAGACTCTAGATGGCTGGATAGGGAGTGGAATTTGGACTATCCCATCACTGTTGAATACGTGCAAGTGAAGTTCCCACCATTTCCTTTGCCTTTTAGATGCGGTAAGTTATGCTATGCTGATCAATTGTATGACCCTATGGGATGAAAACAATGTTTAAGATTTTATTATTTTCTTGTTTTGTCTAACCTGTTAGTTGAAGAATCGTGGGAGGTCACGGTGATAGCCTCTGGACGTGATGCAACCACCATCTTCTTCCGCTATAGTGATATAAATGAGGTACAACGTTGGCTTTGCCATGGAGCGGCCCCAGCTACCATAACCAATAACCTTCAGGAAGCTGGACTGATGAAGCTATTTCTAGCTATAACCCCCAATGTCCCGGTAGCCGAAATGTTGGCCCTAGTCAACTCCTTCAACGAACAAGCTAAGAAATTTCACACGCGCGTGCGTAATGTGCGCGTGAGTTTTGATATTAATGATCAACTGTTTGCTAACTTTTTTGGCATTTCTTCTGATGGCCTCCCAGTGGGAGAGAAATCCAAAAAGAGTTCTAAACATTAGAAGGACATGGAGGAGTGGCTATGGGCTAAAAAAGAGTCGAAAGGCATCTACGCTGAGAAGATCTAGTTAGAGGTGGCTAGCACCATCTATCCCCTCTTCTATGGTCATGCATTCCCTAAGCTACTCTCCCAAGGAAAAATCCTTGGAATAGAGCAAGCTTGGATCATGTGGGAGGTTATGGAAGAGGGGACACGATATAACTAGGCCAAGCACCTTGCTGAAGGTCTGCAGGCTGAAATGGTCAAGCTTTGCAAGAAGCTTAAGTCTCATTTCAACGTGCATGTTCCCTTCTTCATAGCTTGTTTGTGTCATTTTGTTGAATTCCTGGTTGTTCACAAGGATGGAGTTTGGGTGTAGCAAGATCATAACCAAATCTCCAAGCTATGGATTTGCCATGTCTTCCATATCATCTGATCCCAACATCCTTCTGAAGGTATCAAGGAGTCGCTTTCAATAATGACCAAGGATCGGGTGGCACGTGTCCTTCGAGGCCAAGACAGCGTGGGTGGGCGACCCCTTCTTACATTGGTAGTGCATCAAAGGGGAAGCACCTGGCAGCAGAAATAGTAGCCTCATCGGTTTAGTGGAAAAGGCATCGTTCGATCGTGAATTCTCTCAAATTGACTGACGAAGAGGGGAGGAAATTGGACATTAAGTCTCACAAGAGCCATCCCCGGGCTAGTAAGTAGGGTAATGTGTGATTAGTTTATGTATATTATGCTATGTATAGATGTCATTTCGTCACATAGCACTCATGGGAAATGAGTAAAGTTTTTCTAACTATGATACGTTCTACAGGAAGTGGGAAAGATGTGGAGGGACTAACCCCTAAAATAGGGGCCATAGTATTATGGCATGGGGAAGGGGCCCCAGTTTTGGAAAAGGAGGCCCCTATCAACAACGTGGGCAGTACGCATGCTCTTATGCCTGAAGGGAAGATGAGCGTAGAAGATGTCGTAACCCTTTTGGATGGGGTGGAGAGGGAGGAGCAGTTCGTCGCTGGTGAGTTTGACTGCTCACTTGACCTTTCTTCAATGGGCAATCCTCCTGCTATTACCTCTGGGGGTTTGCTGGATAGAAGCTTTACATTATTGTAGCATCTCAAATTTTTCTTTTTTCTACTATGTTATGCTTAACTCGTTTTGTTTGTGTAGTAGGCACTTCTAATAACAGTGGCACACCTTCGTCAGAAACCCCTACTCAACGTTGGGCTGAGGCCCTTGACAAATTTGCCTTTATGGAGGGAATTGTTAATGATATGATCGATCGCTTAGAGTGAATTGATCCTAAGATCGGTATGTCACTTCTGTTACGTGAGAATTGTTGAAACTATCACATTATGTCATCCTGCTTTGTCTAACTATCATCTTTGTGTTATAGCATCTTGTCTCAAATGGGATCCCAAAGAGCCTGTCGATGTAGACACTGCCCCTGAACCCTCATCGGAGGTGATCGAAGTACCACACCACGTTTACAATGAGATGCGTAAATGTGTGTTATGCTTAACCCGTTCTCTATGGGACAGTCAGAGTGTCAACGAAGATCTCTAGAAGAGGTTGTAGAAAGTAGAAAAAGAGAAAATCGTCCTAGCTACCGATGGAGGACCTTGAGTCTAGGAATGAATTTCTGCAAGCTTGGGATACCAATGATGGGAATTGACAGACGATTGTGATTGACTATGCCATCTATTAGATGATCATCAGGAACAATGCCCAAGCCATCCATAAGCTGATCAAGAAATGAATGCAAATGGATCTCATAGCCTAGAAGAACCAAGACTGGAAGGACTACTGCGCAAGGGTCCAGAAATGGGGACAGGCATAGAAAAATCATAAACACATGTATAAGTAGGAATGTGCCGCCTATTGTTGACATTACAAAGATTCCACGGTTGAAGTGTGGTTCCTCCAGTTGTTCCTTGATGTCATCGGTGCTTCTGTAGCATATGAAAAGTTCTAGGAACAAGTGATAGTGAGTGCCTCCGTTGAGAGAGAGATGACCCTCCCTGGCGGGGAGACCACTATCCCTTCCTTTTTCCCTGAGCCACCTCGGTGGACTCCTATGGAGAAGGGGAAGGTCAAGGCTAGAATTGATCTAGGAGATGGAATTTGGGTAGAGCTAACTGAAGATGAGATTATGTGACCCTATCAGTTGGCCTGGAACAAATTCTTTTCCCAGTCAATGCAAGACCATCATAGGTAAGTTGTGCGACTATTGTATTTTTTCTTATGCATGATTTTGATTGTAATGCTAACGTTTGCCTCATGTAAAATTGTAGGATCAGCACAAAGAGGATCTCCATGAGGAGGAGCCTCACACAGAGGATCACCCCCATGAAGAGGATTCACCCGAAGAGGATCTTCATGAGGAAGATCCTCATAAGGCTGATGTGGAGTTGGTTGAAGTAAATGGAGGTGATAACAAGGGGGGTGTGTAGCGTAGCAATACTAGTCAAGGATTTTTTGTTGTAATAAACAAAAGGAAATAAAGAATAATGTTTTTGGTAATTTTAAATCACTTAATGGTGTTTGTAAAAGAAAAGTTTTAATTTTGTCTTTTATGCAAAAAATTCTTTGTTAGAAAGGTTACACGTTTTAGGCCATTACGGGCCGACGATAGTTTAAGGCCATTTTGGGCTGCGATAGTTTAAGGCCATTTCGAGCTAGGGATAGTTTAAGGCCATTTTAGGCTGACAATAGTTTAAGGCTATTTCAAATTGGGGATAGTGTTAGGCCATTTTGGGTCATGATAGTTTAAGGCCATTTTGGGCTAGACCAGCACACATGGAAGAAAATAAACGGAATTACCAGTTTTAGGCCGTAGCGAGCTGTAACTAGTTTAAGGCCATTTTGGGCAGATGAAGTGAAGAAGCATAATAGTAGACGATGTAACATGAAAGGATAAAGAATGTAAATAGTGTAATAGTAAGCAATGTGGACCTGATGTAACCTGTTACGCTAACATGTTTGTTTGTTAGTTTTGCAGCTACTTCTTGATCATTCTTAGATTTGGCGATGTGTATGGATGAGGAGGCTTGTTACACCACTCCTCTACGCTATCATGCCCTCCCTAGAAGGGTGCCCAAGTCAAGATTTCATTGACCACTTGTCATCTTATTCAACTATTGGGATACGGGTTTGGTATTCGGGGATTTTAATCTCCGAACCCTGTTCCATCTCCACATTGTTGATAGCTTGAGGAGCCATCTTGTCACCGTGGATGATCACTTCCCCTCCTGCATAGGACAAGTGGATCTCTTGGTGAATGGGTGATGAGACAGCCCTTAGCTGAGCCAACCAAGACTTCCATAAGATTAGGTTGAAGCTGGGCATCTCCTCAACAACGATGAACATTGCATTTATGGGGAATTAATCCCCTACTACAAAGTTGATCTATACAGTTTCCTTAACTTGCACCTGTGCCCTGTTAAACAACTTCAAGCATGATGTCATCATGGGGTTGATCTGGTCAATCAAACCCAGTTTGTCCACCATGGAAAACGGAATGACATTGGCAACGACCCCGTCATCTACGTATACTCTCCAGATCCTATACTGGCTAACCTGGATAGTGATGAACATGGACGCTGTTGTCACCTAACCCTTTTCTGGGTCATCCTTAATGGACTCATCATGAAATGTCAATTGGGAAGGCTATGGTTATTCAGTAGGGGAGGGAAGCATGATTGAATGGATTGCTTCTTCATTTGCTGACAAGATTTTGTCCACCAGTACGGATGTTAGCATGTGAACCATGGCTTCACGATGCGATTAGGATGTCATCAGCAAGTCATATAGGCTCAACATTGTATTTTTTTGTTTGAGAGCCTTCTTAACTTACTTAAAATTGTGGTCTGGTTGTTTGTTGCCCTTCTCTTCTTCCATTTGTCCTAGGAGATAGATCTCTTGGGGAGGAATGATTTTTGGTTGAGGGCTGTATTTTCGTGGGCAGGGTGAAGATGGTCGCATCTGCGTAACGTTGTCCTTTTCAGAGGAAGAAGGAGCTAAGGGCACCAAGGCCAAAGGGGTAGGCTTAGGAAACCCCAGCATAACGCAGTCCTTGGCTATTTTATCTATCACACGCCTTTCTCTTCTCTTTGTGGGTTGAGGTTGGGACGTTGATTTAGACGTTTGCCCCTATGTAGCAAGAGTAGTTGATGACTTTGGCACCCTGATGACAAAAGGTGCCTGAGGTGTTGGCATGGGCTGAGCCATGGCTTTAATGACAATCGACTGTGGAATAGATGTCTGAGGTAGGACTCCAAGGACAAAGGGTTGTTGCTGCAGCATGCCCGTCGATGTCGATAAGTTTGTTGCGTGAGGTGGATGAGGAGGCACACGCAACATGAAGGGTTGTTGTGACAGTGCTGGGCCATTTCCATTCATACCCACCACATTGATAGTGTACCCTACGTTATTTGCATTCAACGGGTCTTCGTACAAGTGCATAGACTGATTTTTTGGACAAACTGGACTACTGCTATCGAGGATAAACTTGCCTTGGTCGATCATGCATTGAATGTTATCTTTCAACGCCCAATAGTAATCTATGTCATGACCACACAACTGGTGGTATTTGTAGAAACGGTCTAGCTTGAAGTTCTTATGAATTGATGGTTCATTTGGTAGGGTCAAGGAGGGATTCTTGAGCAGCTCACAATGCCTTCTATGGCATTTTAGAGCCTCCTCGAACACCTTCTTGTGTTGAATGTGACCAGTTCCTAGCAGTTCCTTCAGAAGTTCTAAAGGCTTAATAGGTAGAGCCATATATTCTGAGTGGTCTTTGTGCTCGAAATTAGGCTTCGGCTGAGGCGATGTCTTAGGAGCCGATGTTTTTTGCTGGTTGACATTCTTTAAGCTAGCTATAACTTCAGTAGGCACTGTAGCTGTCTTTTTGTTGTTATTTTTCTTTTTGGCCTCTTCAGCCATAGCTGCTACCGTTGTTGTTGCAGCCTTGCCCTTATCTTTTCTTTTGTTGTAGGCATTTTTATAGGCCACATACGCCAGGTCTTTACTAGCCTTTGCCACATCTTGGATGCTCTTAGTTTGAGCAAAGGCTTGGTTGAGGGAACGGGGAGTGAGGTAATATAATTTAGACTTAATTAAGTCATTGACTTACCCCTTGAAAATTACTAATAGATGGGTGAAACACCACAAAATTCTGAGCTTAGTACTTTTCCAACAAGAAGCAAGTCACTGCAACCCGCAGACGACCATGGCTACATCTGGTATCAAACATGGAAACTTTGAAGATCAGATGCTTAATTTTCACTAAGTATGCATTCTCAGCGTATATGCCCAGCGTATATGCCCAAGCCTACATTCTCAGCGTATACGCCCAGCATATACGCTCAAAGTTCACATTCAGAGCATATACGCCCGATGTTCACAGCATACACGACCAGCGTACACACCTCACAGGTACGTTCAGCTTGTACGACTGATGCATACGCCCGGCATGCAATCCTCGAAGACAGCATGGAAACAGCACTGCAGAATAAGACTTGGTACAAGGCAGCAACCATCAACGTATACGCCCCAACATATACGCCTAGCAACCTTCAGCGTAAACACTCCAGCGTATACGCTCAGCATTCATAGCGTATATGCCTAGCATGTCCAGTGTATATGCCCTCCACGTCCAACGTATACGCCCAGCTCGTCCAGCGTATACGCCCTCCATGCCTAGCGTATATGCCCAGAGTCTACACCCTCCATGCCCAACGTATACGCTCAGCGTATACGCCCAGCAAATGTAACATGTTCTACACTTGTGAATTTTACGCTTTTGCACCCGGTCAACCTGCCACGTGTCACCCAACCCGAGTCTGATGTCAAAACCTGTATAAAAGCCCCAATTTTTCACTAGATCTAGGTTGGTTGGCAAAATTTGGAGCAAACTAGAGAAAAAGAGAGACATTGAGAACCAGTGCAGAGAACCTTATACGTTGGACAACCCTATACGCTGAGCATACAACCTCTATGTTGTGCCTACAGTGTGAACCAGCCCACAGTCATCCCTGTATCCACCGGGGCTTTTCATCTGCCTTGTGTCAAATCCACAACTACGTTAGACCGGTGCATTGTACTCTCATTTTGAAATGCCATTGTTACATTTTCTTCCTAAAATCTATAACAGTTTGCATTAATCCTTGCATGTTCATTGTTTACGCTGTTTTATGCTTACGTTTACGATGTTTATGCTCTGTTTTGTATCTTTCATGCCATTTACGTATAACCCAACGTATAACACCTCGGTGTACGTTTGAGGAAATCCTTGCCTGATCCGCGTGCGGGCCACTCAAGGTAATCTACCTTCGTTCATTCTAGCTCACCCTCAGGCGAGGGTAGGGTCTTCTGTGCATGTCCTGTGATCCCCTAGTTTCTGTTTCTTTCTAGCCGGAGACCGATGATTTCGGACGGTACAATGGGCTTCTGTGATTACCTCATGGATTTCATTCAAGGTGGAGCTCCACCGTTGTATAAATGTTTGGATTGATTCGAGCAGATCCTACTTAACTCCCATTAACTAGTCCAGTGTGACCTCTGGCTTCAGGTTGAATTTAAAACGAGTCACGAACTGAGTTAGCAGCTCTTCCAAGGTCGAGATGGAAGAGCGTGGAAGTGCACGATACCAATCCAAAGGTTTACCCGTTAGGGACATAGCAAAACATGGATAATGGTATGTGGCCATTGTTGTAGAAATAATGACTCTGATTTGAAGGTGATGAGATGAGCATTGGGATCACTTTCCCCATTATATTTTGTGAAATGGGGAAGTGGCATCCTAGGAGGTAATGACAAGATGGGAACTGCTGGACTGATAGGATTGTCATGGTAGAAATCTATAACTAGTACTGTATTAGAACCTACAACTTTGAGGCGTTTAACCTCTTTGGTAAGGGTTTGAATAAGCTGGAAGGCTTGATGTAGACTCAAGGATGAAGAGGTTGGCTATGGAATAACTGGTGGAGTCACGACTGGTGGCAGGATAGGAGTAGCAGCATGGCTTGTGGGTGACGTTGTCAGAACTATCCCTACGGGCGGTGCTACCTATGTCATCCATCACCCAGTAGGTGGTGGAGGCGGAGCGACCACTGTTGATTATGCCATAAGATATGCTGTTTGCATAGCCGGTGGCACAGATAGTAACCCTGTAGTTGGATTTACCGCCTGCAGGACCTGGTGTTGATGATGAGGAAAATAAGAGATCTGTGTAGGTTGTGCAATAGGGGGTGATGTATTTGGAGCCCATCACGCAGTAGGGGTAGGTCCTGCTGTTGATGATGGAGCAGGAGCAAAATACGGGATGGATACAGAAGCTGTGTATAATTGTGAAATTGGTACAGTGTGCACATATGGTAATGTAGTTGTAAGTACGCGATGCAATGGGTTGGTTGACTATAGCTGCGGAGGAATGGACTGTGAAGGGATAACATCCAGAAAGGGAGTCGGAGAGAAAAAATGCTGATGTGACAAATGCGCAACATGGTTAGCGGTAGACAACAATAAAGGCGTAGTGATCATAAAAAGCGGATTTGCATGGGACGTTGTGGAGGAAGGAGCCATAACAAAGCTAGCGTGACTGCTACCTCAGAGTGGGAATCTAAGTCCTCCTGCCCATCGTGAAATGCTTCATCATAGAACATCTCATCTCATTGTTTCATTGACGCCTTGGCTATTAACAGTTGATCCAAGATCCACTATTACTGGTCCGTCAGGGGTATGGAAGCATTAGGTGAAGAAACGAATTCCTTCCCATTACAGTATATGAACTCATGTTCGAGTTTTTCTTTGAGTTCCCGTGGGTACATAGGTAGGTTCGCCATAAGTTTGGAACAAAGGAAGTTGTAATGTTCCGTGCGCTGAGCATGCCCCTCAGGCTCTTTGTTTTGAATCTTGAGGGACTGGCATGGCTGCACCGGACTGGTCGATGGCTCGACAACAACAGGCGTAACCTGTGTCATTAAGGGGTTTTCAACACTAGCGGTGAAAATGATGGTAGTTTTCACAACTATTCTCTATGCAGCTAGAAGGTAATGTTAATGGGGATAAAGATCACAAAGGAAAAAGTGGGCTAAAGGCAAACGTGGGCTTTCTGTTTTGCTGGATTCTAGAGGAATCGTTGAAGTGACCGATTTGTGCCACACGATCACGTAAACAACCATAGAGATATCACATTTACGTTGGTCGATAATGGGTATAGAAAACTTACAGGACTACCCGTGAAATGCAGATTGGAGGTTCAGGCCCTCCTTCTAGCGCCAAAAACCTATAATGACAAAAAATGTCGATTGCTGGAAACACCGAGAAGCTTTTCGTATACAAAGTTTCAATCCCAGATCCGTGCAAGGGCCATGCTGGAGAAAACAAATCCAAGGTGCCTTGAACGGTCTTGTCGATCAAACAGGGACTTACTTGGTTAGTAAATTCGTTACCGATTGTATAAAGAGATAATGATTTCATGTGAGAACATAATACCAAATGACGAGAAAACGAGATCTACTCCAAGATCGGATCTTGAAGGCAATGAAAACGATGTAAACTGTGCAAAACAACTGTAAAGATAATGTAAATAGGATGCAATGAATTGAATTTAGAAAATGCACAATCTTGAGATCTGGGATCTATTTTATGGGCAAATATGATGAATACAAAGGGATTTGCAAGCGGACTCTGGTTTGGACGAACTATCCACCACCAACAAGAAGCTATCTAGAGATTAAACAAGCAAAAGGCCAATCTACCTTGTTCACTTGCCAATCTGGATGCAAGGGAGTTAGGCTTGAAGCAAAATGTTTGCTAGCTTGCAATCTCTGGCCAAAAAAAGCTTCTCTCTATCATTGTCGATACTCTTGCCAAATTTCATCAACTGCCTCAAAATTTTTAACCTCTTTCTTTTGTTGCCAACTATTCTTGTTTTCTTTGCCAACCAGCCAACAAAATCCACCAACCAGTCGATCAGCCAACCCTTTGAGTGTTGTTCGTCGAAGCATTTATAGGATTAGGGTTAGGAGAAGAACACGGTTTAGATGACATGTGTTCTAGGCCCACAGAATGTCGTTGACCTACCGTGCTGTAGCTGAAGCTTGTGATGCTACGTTGTGCCATGCTCTAAAGCGTAGCATAGCGTAACCACCCCGTGGCTATGCTGTAATACGTTGGAAAGTGTATCGCGGTGTAATGACTGCTACTATTTAAATTTTGTTATCCTTGTTGTTGTGGCTGTATCAACTGTGCTGCTTGCGTTACGTTGCACTACGCTGCATAGCGTAATGCAGCATATCACGCAAAAAGTTAGGGCTTTGAAACATGGTTAACTTGCAAAGTTGAAGTGTTGTCACTGGACATCCCTTGTTCTATTCTGTCCTGCTAAAGTCTGCTACGCTGAGCTGCGTAGCATAGCATACCAGGACCTTAGCCAAAAAAAAAGGAAAACCTGCTGAAATATGCAACTGTTGTCAGTGCTTCCATCGCTTGAATGTCTTGACGTTGCACATGTGGAAATCCTTGTCTAAACTTCAAGACTTTGGTGAATAATCGAGGTTTCGAAATTTCACGGTGTTTCATTATGCACTCACTTAATACATCATACTATACACATCAAAGGTATCTAAACATCTGTACCATAGTGTGTTGGTTGTTGACACTAATGAAACACCGTGAAAATTACGAGTCGGCCTCAGGCAAAGATTCGCAATTCCAGCAAAAACGTGCATCAGATTGGTTCAAAAGATAGGTTTACGCTCTATTACGCACGGCAACGTAATGAGCATAATAAGCTTCAAGACAGTCGTAGGCAGAGTTCAGAAAAGCACAACAGGTTGGCATTTTTTCTTGCAGTACATGGATAACTTGTCTTTACACTCGCTACGCGGCAGTGCGTACAATGGCGTATGTTGTCAAGTTGTACATTGTTTACGCTTCATCACGCGCAGCTGCGTAGTGAGCGTAACTTATATATTGTTTACGCTTCATCACGCGCAGCTGCTTAGCGAGCGTAAACCACGCATGATTTACGCTTCATTACGCACGGGTGCGTAGCGAGCGTAAGTTGCACACTATCCATGCTTCGTTACGCTTAGTTGCGTAGTGAGCGTAAAACAATTTTGAGCTTATGGCTTTTACTCCAGATTACGCTCATACATGCAACGCAACGCAAATGAGCGTAATATAGCTTGAATGCAGCCTAAAGTACGCTCAGCATGTGCCTACTCTTCACACGCACAACACGCAAACAAGCGTATTGTGCATAGTCACAGTCTGACTTAAAAGATCATGCCAGCAGGGCCCGCAATATCCGGGACTCACATCATCAGGGTTACGCATTTTCCACGAAGCGTCGGGGCCTATAAATACCCCAGTTAATAAAGATACAGGGGGGCAAAAATTCGGGTTGGCAAATCAGAGAAGCAAATAGCATATTTCTGAGCACCAGAGCACTTAGCACTTTGGAGCAGAGATACAGAGAACAACACTTTGGAAATTGTGGACATCATCACCTTACAGCCGAAGCAGAGCACAGTTCGATTTGAGCACCGGTGACGGGAGTAATCTTTCTGCTGAAAAGACTCTATCAATCAGAAACAGTTGATCGGTAGACGTCAAAGCTTGGCCCACCTTGCATCTCAGCTTAGCCCACGAGGTAGATCAGACTTCTGTTTAGACCGTTTTGCTTGTTGTTTCGTGCTTGTTTCACATCCTGTAATCGGGGATTCCCCAGTGTAATTTCTCATACGAAATATACATTTGTAAGTCAAAGCGCAGATCTTGAGGCTTCGAGCTTCTTATGTCAACCTCTTCTTATCGTGTTTAGCATTATCGCCGTTGCAATCCAACTACATCGTTTTCCCCTTGTTTTACCATTCTTCGAAACAGATCGCTTTCTCTCCGCGTAATTCTCATCGTTTTACTAACCCGTAAGTCCCTGTCTGATCGACAAGACCGTTCAGGGCACCGTGGATTCGTTTTTCCAGCTTAGCCCTCACGTGGATCCGTGGTTAAAACTGCGTACGCCGGAATATCGGTCGGTATTTCCAGCTGCCGACGTTTTCTGTTGTTACAGTTTTCTGGCGCTAGAAGGAGGGCCTTCAGGCTCTGATCCGAAAATTTCGGGTAACCTTGTTAGAGATCCATACCCTAAACCGTAGATGTAATACCTCTAGGAAAGTCTACGGTTAATCGCGTGGTATAGATCGGTCACAAGGACGATTTCTTTGAAATCCTATAGGGTAGAAAGCCTTTTGTGCGTTTGTTGCCAGCCATTCGCTTTCAGATCCGATTATCAATCACTCTCAACTTCGTTAATCAATGGATGCTTTTTACTCAAACACAACCGCCATGGTCGCTGCCAATCTGGGTGTTGTGCCTGTGAATCCTACGGTGGCCACAGGACCAGTTCCTGGTGCGACGGGACCTCAGGGACCATTGCGCTGATCATTGAGGCTTCAGGGGAAAGAGCCTATCTTCACGGTCATAACCCCTGAAGAATACAATTTCATATGCGTTAAGATCCAGGCGAGGTTGGCTCTCAGCTAAGCCGAGCGGGAGGCAAAACGAAACTTTGAAGCGCTCCATCGAGGGGGTTATGATTTTAAGCCAACGGCCTATGACATAATCCCCTTGACCGAGCACCAACATGAAATTATGGCACAGTTGGTCATGGCCAGAGGCCAGACTTCACAACCAGTGGTAGAACCCCAGCGGGAGGAAGAGGCAGAGGACGAATTCGCGGCTCTGTCGGAACACTCATTCCGTACTCTGACACCCCACACACAAGACAATCCGTTGTTCCCTTTTGATAGAGATGCAACCTCTCTTGACCCAGCCGTGACCACGCAGATGCACATCCCTAGTTTTTTTCTTGCCAATGCGCAGCCGTCTGGGTTACAAATGCAACTACCGCACCATAACACAGAGGTGGGTCTGTTGCAGCAGGTGCTTAGTACTCCGGCGGTGATCCCGGTGACCACCGCGTCTCATTTCATCCCTCAAGTACGGACTCACACTGTACCGAAAACTCGCTCAGCGCAAGTGTTCCCGCCTCTGTCTACTCAGCAAAATACCATAACTGTGCCACAGCAAACCTTTGTACAATACCCTGCAACAGGTCAGTGGACCAACCCTGCTACACAACAATACCCATCTGCGGTGTACGGTGCACAGCCATCGGTTACACCTGCGACACAATTTTTGCAGGTGTTGCCTCAATATACATACCATTATCCGGCACAGTAGGCAGGAATTAATCCCTCGTCTTAGGCCGGTGGATGGTGGTCTTCGCAAGGCCCCCAGCCTGTAGGGATCCCTGCTCAACCAGCGGTTAGTCAACCACTTCCTGCCTTCCAGCTTCCTAGGGCTGCCCACCTAGTCCAACCTCCTATGCCTGCTGCATAGACACCTCCGTTAATAGGTCTAGATCAAGCGTTCCAGCTTATCCAGATGCTTACTGAGGAGGTGCGATGCCTCAAGACCACTGGGTCTGATACCATTCAGATCATGGATTTCTATCAGGATGATCCGATCAATCCAGCGGTCCCCATGCTGTCGTTGCCTCCAGGGATGTCCCTCCTTCATTTTACGAAGTATAATGGAGAGGGGGATCCCAATACCCATCTAGCCACCTTTAGGTCTGAATCTTTGTTGTTACAACAGTGGCCGCATACTTTAATCCGAGTTTTCACGATGTCATTGACGGGGAAGACTTTAGACTAGTATAGAGCTCTCCCACGCTCTTCCATTGCAACCTTGGAAGAGCTGCTAACCCAATTTGTGACCCGATTTAGATACAACATGAAGCCGGAAGTCACGTTGGAACAGCTTATGGGGGTGAAACAAGACCCGCTCGAGCTAGTCCAAAAGTTTATACAGCGTTGGAATGCTACCTTGAATGAGATCCATGGTCCGATTGCGGACTCCCACCTGCTGGCTATATTCAAGGGAGCAGTCAATGACTTTATTCAGTCGAAGTTGTATTACCTTTCCCCTGGCAATATACGTCAGGCCTTTAATCAGGTCCGAAGCATTCAAGATGCTGCGGAGTCCAGCAAAGACCCGGCGTATGCTGCCTACAAAAATGCACACAACAAAGCCAAAGAAAAAGGCAAGGCAACGACAACGAAAGTAGCTGCGCTGACTGAAAACGCGAAAAACAAGAACAAGAAGGCGCCCACAACAGCGCCCCCTGAGGCCACGGCTGGTGCCGGCACCAGCCAAATCGCAGCTGCCCTTGAACAGGCCCCCCAGCCAAAGCAAAATTTTGAGCGTAAAGATCGTTCAAAATACACGGCTCTTCCTGTGAAACATTCTGAACTGCTAAAACAACTGTTAGCGGCAGGACACATTCAACCTAAGAAGGTGTCCGAGGAGGCCCTGAAGCATCACAGGCGTCACTGTGAATTGCTGAAGGACCCCTCTTTAGCTCTGCCTAACGAGCTGGCAGTTCTGAGATCTTTCAAGCTGGATCGTTTCTGTGACTACCACCATATGTGTGGTCACGACACAGATTACTGCTGGGTGTTGAAGGACGATATTCAACGCATGATCGACGAAGGTCATCTGAACTAGACAGTAGTAACCCTACGCATCCAGAAAACCAAACATTACATGTATACAAGGATCCCTTAAACGCAAGCTACGATCCTTATACAATCATTGTGGTAAGTATGGATAGTGAGCATAAGGGACCACCAAAACAACCTTTTGTTTTGTGTGTGCCCGCCAACTCACAAAGGGGACCAACTACTTCTTCAGCAGTAGGTGGGGTCTCATGGCCGCCATTCATCATATGAGCGCCCTCTCAGGTACGGCCTCAGTCACACGCTACTACCCAAGCCGCGGCTTCGGCTGCGTCCACGCCGAGAGCACCCTTCATCATTAGGGCGCCAAAACCACAGGCTGCTCCTCTCACGCAGGGGCAGACCTCCAGCCAGCACTATCAGTCATCGCCTCCCAAGTGAAAGGAGGAGAACACCGGAGCTAGCGCGATGAAAGACAACTCTACGCTTGGCTTCCCTAAGCCTAGGCCCTTGGCCTCTGTGCCTATGTCTATGCCTCAAAAACAGGCCAAGGGTGCAGAAACACAGCCACCTTCTCTCGTCAAAAAAAAGAACAACCCTCCCACTGATACCGCTCCACCTCGAGAGATCCATCTCTTGGGCCGAATGGAGGAGGACAAGGGGGTAAACCACCCTATCGAGAGAAGGACCTCCTCGATGCGTTCACGCAGGTTAAACAAGCTCTCAAGTAGAAGAACACAACACTGAGCTTGTACGACCTCTTGATGACTTCTTGAGAGCACCGCGAGGCTATGGTACACATGTTGACGTCCATATCGATGGACGCTAGCTTGCCGACGGAAGAGGAAGCGATACATGCTATCATGTTTCCTCCTGAAGCTGAACAACCCAAGCCCACCTCGTTGACCTTCCTGGATGAGTCTGTTAAAGATGATC
>MNCI01027262.1:856109-867336 GCA_015680685.1 Gnetum montanum | reverse complement strand
GGGAATCAGTTCCCAACGGAAGCCACATTTTTAGTCGTCGAGGAGATGCCAGGCTTCAACTTAATCTTAGGGAGGTCGTGGTTAGCCCAGCTGAGGGCGGTCTCGTCGCCAATCCATCAGGAGATACACCTACCCTATGCCGGAGGGGAGGTTATCATACGCGGTGACGAGGTCACCCCCAGGACCGTTAACAACATTGAAGAAGAACGGGGTTCGGAGATCGAAACGGCTGACGACCAGTCTCCTCTCCAAGCCCCTGAACAGAACAATGACAATGATGACGGTCTAGCCTGGGCCAACCTGCCATTTCTGGATGACAGCATAGAGGAGTCGAACTGCAAACCTTCTCGCCCTTACGCAGCGTTTAACATAAAAGCTGCTAGGAGACAATTGCGTACTGACGGTTGAACGAAGGTCTTCTCCGTACACTCATGTAAGTTATCCTGCTCATCCATCCAACAGTTTCCTTTGTTTCAGTATGCTTTTACGCGACATTCACCTTCTGTATTTACGCTTTGCATTTTTTGTCTTTGCATGTGTTCATCATACGCACGTTAGTTACGTATCCTCATTCCTTTACGCATGTGTCCAGGGTTACATTTTGCTATAACATACGCAGTTGGCCTGCAACGGCCTTAAACTAGTAACTACTTTACGCAGGTGGCCCGCAACGGCCTTAAACTAGTAGCCAATTTACGTTTTCTTTGTTTTACGCAGATGGCCCGCAACGGCCTTAAACTAGTAGCTAATTTACGCAGATGGCCCGCAACAACCTTAAACTAGTAGCTAATTTACGCAGATGGCCCGCAACAGCCTTAAACTAGTAGCTAATTTACGCAGATGGCCCGCAATGGCCTTAAACTAGTAGCTAATTTATGCAAATTCATGTGCTGGCCCGCAATGGCCTTAAACTAGCAGCTACTTTACGCAAATTCATATCTCGGCCCGCAACGGCCTTAAACTAGTTATTTTACGCTCTCAGCCCATAATGGCCTTAAACTAGCTATCTACAATCGCAGTTTACGCTTCCTTCATGTTACGCTCCCGGCCCACAACGGCCTTAAGCTAAGAATTACGCTCCATGATAGGAAGTTAACATTTAATCAAGTTTTATAACATGTCTTTTCAAGTCATTTGTAAACTGACATTACACCAACATCAACAAAATCATGCATTTCCTCTGCTGCCACTATCACCAGTGTCCTTCAACTCTAAATCTAGCCCCAAAGGGTCGTCCTCCAGTGGGCCATCATTTCTGGGAATCATCCCTTCATGAAAGATTGTCTCTTCATGAGGCTCTCCTTCTAATTTTGGCTCCACAGGAAGACGCTCTTCACCGTTGTGTTCCACCTCTGCTTCCACTGATTCCTCTCCCAGCCCCTCAGCTGGCGTTCAGCCTCTACCTGCTTCTGGTACCTGAAATACAAATAACATAAAAATTAGAATAGGCAACACTATGTCGGAAAATGTTTTGGCTAAGCCATGTATAAACTTACTCGGGATGGCCCGACTTCCGCAACAAAAGGAAGCTTGTCCAAACCGGCCCACAAACGCTGCATGATCTCGTCCTCAGTCAGGTCTTGCCACACATCCTCACCCGAAGCCGCCCCTGCCTTCACCTTCCCTTTCTCCACGGTACTCCAAGAGGGAGGATCTAGGAAGAAAGTAGGGATTGAAGCTTGATTCCCAGGGAAGACCACTGTTCTCTCTGGAGATGCAGTTACGGTCACCTGTTCCTCAAACTTCTTGAAATCTTCAGATGCTCCGATGGTGTCTGCAAAGACCTCCAAGGATCGAGCTTTAACAGCGGAATTGCGGTAGCGTTTTCTGTAGGCGACGCTTTTCCTTTTGTATACGTGCTTGTGGTCCTTCTCCTTTTGCCCCCATTCCTGTACGCCCGCGCAGTAGTCCCTCCAGTCTCGACTTTTCTGAGTAAGGAGCTCTATTTGCATCTTTTGCTCTACTAACGCTCGACTAGTCTGTACATTGTTCTTGATCGCTGTCCAATAACGGGAGTGATCAATGATAGCAGTACGCCAGTCTTCATCCCCTGTCACTCGAGCCTGTAGGAACTCATATCGCGCCCTTAGGTCCTCGACTTCTTTACTCAAAGATTCAACCCTCTGTTCTGACCGCTGCAGCTTCTTCCATAGGTCCTCATTGACATTCCTGCTTTCCCATACGGAGCGTGTCGAGCGTAACGCACATTTACGCATTTCTTCATAAATGTGGCGTGGCACGACCACCCCATCAGATGGGGGCTCTGCTGTGTCCAGGTCAATGGGCTCCGCGGGATCCCATCGGAGGTGAGATCCTGACAGAAAACAAGCATCAAGACAGATGACATATTACCACCAAGACATTACGCAGTCACTTCGGTTAACTCACCAGCGCCAGGTTCGATGCGTTCCAGACGCCCGATCATGTCGCTGATAACGCCTTCCATGAAGGCAAACTTATCGGGGAAGTCTCTCCACGTTTCGTTAACAGCAGCAGACGTCGAGGCATCTCCTTCCCCTATAACGTAACTCGGTTAGACATTACTTATTTACAGACTCTTTCAAAACCCGTAAAACACACGCTCATTACCTTTGCCGGTGACATTGGCGACGTCATCAACATCCTCCATATTTCTTTCCATTTCACGCACCAGAGTCTATACGCCTCTGGCTCCAGTAGTAGGGGCCTTCTCCCCAGTCTGTACGTGGCTCCCACTAGCAGCTGGGGCCGCCCCACGCGCTGAAGCCTGCGCACGGCGGGTACTAATAGCCAGGGCCTCTTCTTCCAAAATTGAGGCCCCCTCCCCAAGTTTTAGCACCATTGCCCTTGTCTTAGGGGTCAATTGACCTGTCGTCTTTGCTGCTTACATTCCCATGCGTTAGGATATAATTCTAGCTTATCTAAATGAACCATTGCGTATAGACTGTTTACACTTACCAGGCGGAGGCTTAGTCCGCTGCACCTTGAGCACAACGGTGTGGCCTGCCTCGCCTCCAGGGGCCTCAGCCATACGGAGCCTCTTCCGTCGAGCTGCAGGCTCCACAATTTCCTCCGCCAAGCGCTTCCCCCGCGAGGCATCACCGGTGTAGGTAGGCATTATCCCGCCTACACTGTTGAGACCTCGCACTCGGGGTGCCGTCATGCCTTTAGTTGTCACAAACATCGACTCTCCAATCCCTTCCAGCGGATCCTGCCCATGGGTAGTGCTAAGGATGTGGGTAATCCAAGGTTTGGATAGTTGGTCTCGGTCTTGCTGTACCCAGACCCCATTCCTTTGAACGACCAGATACTCAGCAAACCGTCAGAGGACGGCTATGAAAAAGGCATGGTGCATGTCGAAGCGGGACTCAAGCTTCTCGCGAAGCTTGACCATTTCATTGCACAACCTCTTGGCAAGATGGCTTCCCCAATCAAAACGAGCTCCCTCCTCCAACACCTCTCGCATAATACGCGTCTGTTCTACTAAAAAGAACTTCGCCTACGAGAGCGTTTTGGGGAAGGTTCGGGCCCGAAAAAGGGGATAAAGCGTTTTGGCGGTCCCCAACTCGAATTGCTCACAAGGAAACCCCTTGATATCCTTAGGGATTCTTGCCCGCTCCTGCAGAAACTCCTCCACTCTGACGCTCCTCTTGGCCTTCACTTTTACGGGAAGACCACTGGAGGGGACGCCAAACAGGTCCGAGAAGAGCTAAGCATTGATATCAAAGTTTACATGCACGTTATGCACGCGCATGCTGAAACGATCTGCCTTCTCACTAAAGGAGTTGACCAGGCCTATCATCTCGCTGGCAGGGACATCAGGGATGGCAGCCAAAAATAGGTGCATTAGCCCTGCGGCCTGGATCTTGGTGACCACTGCAACTGGGGCCGCCGAGTGGCCAAGCCAACGCTGTGCCTCCTTGATGTCCCTGTAACGAAAGAGGACATCCCTCGCCTCGCAGCTGGAAATTGTAAGGGTAATCTCTCAGGATTCCCTGACTGCAAGCCAAAAACGCAAGTCAGAAACGCAAGACAAAACAGAAACATTATCGCAGTGTTCATAACTGACAACTACGCAAGCAACATTAAAACACGCAACAACCTTACCGGGTCCAAACGGCAACGGGAATTGTGGGAGTTCCCTCTCCACGTCCTCGACGCTGAGGGGCAGATCCAGGGTCCAGTCCTCATGCAGCCACCCGAGTTCCTGGCAATTCTTGAAAGACTGCTCATAACGGGTGTGATACTCATGCATCTCGTGGCCGATTTGCCCGATGACACCGGCACGAACGTTGTTAGTCGCGGTAAACGCCTTTATTGCCGTTTCGGCCCAGGGCAGCGTATCGCCGTCGCCGATTAGCTTGTTGTCGCGTATGAAAAACCTGTACCATACAGCGTAAGCTTACATGTAGACTTCTCTTTCCCTTTACATCAATAACAGACATTATAAACAAAAAATAGAGACCATACAGTTAGCCCAATCTGCTTACCCGCCTGCGTAGTACACTATGCCTGGTGGGTTCTAGAAGTATGTTGACACATGGCGAGCCACGAACAGCATGTTGTACGCACGGTAACAGTTGAAACGGGCCATGTTCCAAACCCAGTGCAAGCTCCACAAACCCCGGGAGCTGAGCACTTGGTCCTCGGGATGGCCCGTCTCGATGGCTCCGTCCGTCAGGTACGCCAGAATCCCCTGCGAAGACCCAGGTAATAGGTGTTCCAAAATGGCACCAGCAACATCTCCGGCCACATCGGACCAGATAATGATGCTTAAGTTGCACAGTAAAAACTGCAGAAATTCCAGCGCCCCCTTTCGGAACCAAATGGCCTTCCCCTGCACTCTTGTGTGAGGGGGAGGAACCTTTGGGACGATAGGGTTCACCCAGCATAAAACCCCAATGATATCCAGCACAATCGGGATGGGCTTCAGCGCAATGCTGTAGGGAAAAAGCCAAGACTCATTAACACCTACATCTACACTTACACGACTACAATGGAAATCGTAAAATGCAACCAAGCCGAAACCGCCCAAACCCTTGCAACAATGCAAGGTTTGTGCTTGACAACGGCAACGAACGCAACCTCACCAAAACCCTCACATTAACCCGAGGTCCATAATTTTGACATTCGTGTTCACGTAAAAGACATTCAAGAAAAAACAAAATAGACATATAGAACAAGCTTAAGCATGAGAAGAATGAGCTACCGGTTAAAAGGCGTCGGGTCACAAACATCGATCAGTGCCTGCGAGACACGATTCAGATTCGCCTGCACTTCGTCAATTTTAGCCAGTTTCGCATTCTTCTTCTTCGCCTTCGGTGCCATCACGATAGTTGTAGAACTTCTTCACAGCGTACTTGCAAATCCTCGCAAGGTTCCACGCCCTAGCTCTCTGCTCTTCTTCTTCGCTGCTCTCCCTTTTCTCTGCTCTTCCTTGCAAATTCAAATTCACGATTGCCAACAACCGCTTCTTATCGAAAAATCACTTACTTATACGCGAGGATCGCCAACTTGATATCAGATCTAAGCGGAACTTTCCTGAAATGGAATCCGAAAATCCAGATATTAATTCGGTCGATATCGCACGCTCCACTGTCCGAAATGACATTAAACTACCACATCTTATCGCCTCGTAATCGGGTTACATTGATTACAAGCTTTGCCTATATTATTCAAAATTCAATTAACCTTCCACGTTTGGCGACATCACGTCACTTGTCTCCTAACCACTAACGCACTTGCTAGTTTTGCAGGACAGACGGAGGATGGACGCCATAGTTTCAACACCATTAAGTTTGACAGGCCCATACGAGAACCTCACTAGACAGTTGGACTCTATACTGGTAGACGATAACCCCCCTTTAGAAAGCGTAACCGTAGCCACGTCGAAGATGTCCCCAGAATGGCCAGAACAGTCAATGCGCACACTAGACTTGGAAGCTGGGGACATAACCAAGGACCCCCTTTGTGAGGTCCCTATCGTTACACATAAGGGTGAGACTAAAACGCTCAAAGTCAGTTCTTTGTTAGACGAAAAAATGTACAACGCTATAAAACAAGTCCTGCAAGATAACATTACTGTCTTTGCATGGTCATACGAGGATATGCCAGGATTAGATCCTAGGTTGATCCAACATAACATCATCCTCGATCCACAGATTAAAGCGATTAGGCAAAAGACACGCAAGATCAAACCAGAGATCGCACTAGCGGTGCGTGGTGAAATCACTAAGCTATACCAGGCTGGTTTCATCCGCGCAGTCGATTATTCAGACTGGGTATCTAACATTGTGGTCGTGCCGAAGAAGACCGGGAGAATACGCATATGCATAGACTTCTGAGATTTGAACAAGGCCACAATCAAGGATAACTTCCCGTTGCCAAGTATCGACCAGCTAGTGGATACAACAGCTGGGCATGCGCTTCTGTCCTTCATGGATGGCTTTTCAGGCTATAACCAGATTCGCATTAACCCAGAACATCAGTTGACCACCACGTTCATGACACCCTGGGGGATGTTTTGCTACACCATGATGCCTTTTGGTCTAAAGAACGCCGGAGCAACGTATCAACGGGCCATGACATACATCTTTAGTGACTACCTCCTTGGGAGGCTGAATGATTATGTAGACGACATAGATGTGAAGTCTTTGAAGTCGGAAGATCATTCAGAGGACCTGGATTTAGTCCTTAAGAGATGCTCAACACACGAGCTCCGGCATAACCCAAAAAAGTGCGTATTTGGAGTCAAAACCGGACGCATGCTGGGGTTTGTGGTATCAAAAACCGGCATACAAGTTGACCCTGACAAGGTCAAAGCCATTGTCGAGTTAAGACCTCCCATAGACCTCAAGCAATTACGCGGGTTACAGGGACGCTTACAGTTTATATGCAGATTCATTTCGAGGTTAACCGACAAATTACACCCTATGCAATATTTACTAAAAAAGGGGGTTAATTTTGAATGGACTGACGATTGCCAGCGTGCGTTTGATATTTTAAAACAAGAACTGCAACATCTATCGACGGTTTTCCCACCACAAAGGGATCTGCCTTTTTTTATTTACCTTGAAACTTCAGACGTAGCAATAGCAGCATTGCTTTGTCAAAAGAGGGATGATGGGTCGGAAATGCCCATCTACTATCTGAGTCACGCTCTATGCGCGTACGAGACAAGATACAAGGACGTTGAGCGTAATTGCTTAGCATTAGTTTTTGCGCTCAAGAAATGTAGGCATTATCTTTTTCGCAGTCGAGTTAACGTCATTTATAAAAATAACATCCTTAGAGCCATTACGCATAGCTTATATGAGAGTAGTAAAATAGCTCGCTGGAAGGCTATCACTGCGGAATTCGATCTGCACTATATTGGTCAATCATCCACGAAGGGCCAAGCGATAGCTGACCAGTTAACAACTTCACCGATTAACAATTACGCAACCATAGAGTCAGAGTTTCCAGACGAATATGTACATAGCCTAAGCCCTGTCTTGACAGGCCTCGAAGCAATGTTGTACTTCGATGGAGCTTCAACCGCCAGACGCAGCAGTGCTGCCACTGTCCTTACGCTATCCCCTGAGGATGTGCGTCTACACGCTTATCGATTGACCTTCCCTTGTACGAACAATGTGGCAGAGTACGAGGGGCTCCTCAGGGGGTTACTAACTGCAGGTGAACTCGACGTGCAACACCTGGTGGTTAGGGGTGATTCGATGCTAGTCATAAATCAGATCACTGGAGTCTATGCCTGCAAGGCTGTACATTTGCAGCCCTACTACGATCAGGCTAAAGATCTTCTGAGGCGATTTACGACCTTCGACGCCCAACACGTCCCGAGAACTGACAACACGCTGGCCGACGCACTTGCCACCTTGGCTTTACACGTGCCTTCACACCTGCTTAACACCTGCCCTACATTGATTACAAACTGCGTAGACCCTGTCATTCAGACGGCACAAATCTCCTCTCTTATCGAGGAAAGCATGCCTGAATGGTATGATAACATCAAAACTTATCTTTTGCAAGGGGCGCTGCCATCTACATTAACACGCGCACAGAAAGACGCAATCCGTACGCGGGCTAAGCATTACGTCATCATCGGAGACAACACTCTCTGTAGATGCTCCTTCGATGGCGTATTGCTCACCTACGTTAACAAAGACCAAGCACAGCACATAGTCACCGAGGTTCACGAAGGACTGTGCGGTGGCCACGTAGCACCACGGGCCATGGCCCTAAAAATCCGGCGCTTAGGGTACTACTGGCCATGCATGGAAGGAGATTGATTGACAAAGGTTAAGACCTGTGACACGTGTCAACATCACGCAAACCTTATCCATGTGTCACCCACAGAATTGCACACGACACAAATAACATGGCCATTCCAACGATGGGGACTGGACATTATAGGACCCATCACGCCAAAATCTTCGGTAGGGCATAGCTTCATCATTACCGCTACTAAGTATTTTACGAAGTGGGTAGAAGCTGTTCCCCTGCGAAAAATCACATCCCAACAGGTTTGCCATTTTATCTTGGACAACATAGTAACTAGGTTTGGTCTCCCAATGACTATTGTGACCGACAATGGCCCACAGTTTAGTAGTACGGATACCAAATCCTTCTCTGACAACCTAGGCATCAGGCAGTCTTTTTCCTCTCCTTATTACCCGCAGGCAAATGGTCAAACTGAAGCATCCAACAAGATAATTATCAATTTGCTCAAGAAAATGCTCGATCGCAACAAAAGGCAGTGGGATGAACAGATCCTCTACGTGCTATGGGCATATCGTACTACATGTAGGACAGCTACAGGCAGTACGCCCTATGGCCTGGTTTAAGGATCTGAGGCGGTGCTACCTCTCGAATTGCAAATTCCTTCTCTGAGAATGGTCCTCTCCACCATTATAAATGAGGCTCAACACACCAAAGCTCAGATAATGGATTTGGAGTCATTAGAAGAGAAGCGAATACAGGCTCTTGAGGCAATTGAGAAATATCAGGATAAGCAGAGACAAAAGCATCATCATAATCTTCAGCAGCGTCCGATCAAGAAAGGAGACCTGGTTCTCAAGGTTGTGCGTGAACCAGTAGGCAAGTTCTCTACAAACTGGGAAGGCCCTTTCTTGGTGATTGACGCATACGACAACGGAGTGTTCAAATTGGCAGATGTCAACGGCGACGAGTTAGAAAATCCTGTGAATCATATGTACTTAAAGCGATATTTCATCTAGCAGCATCTACGGTATCAACAGTAGGTATGACAGTAAACGTCCACTACGACGTAAAATTGGCACTGATTGTCCGCTACGACGTAAAACTGGCATGCCTTACACGCGTCCGCCATGACGCTAAACTGGCAAGCTGTAACCGTCCGCTACGACGTAAAAATGGCAATGTTGTACAGGTCCGCCAAGACGAAAAACTGGCATCTTTTACACGCGTCCGCCACAACGCTAAACTGGCACAGGTATGTAGCCGTCTGCTGAGACGTAAAACTAGCACAGCTTTGTCCCTGGGTCATGACATAAAACTGACCTCCACAGCATGGTCTGCTAAGACCATAAACCAGCCTTACCACCATTCGCTACGATGTAAAACTAGCGCTTCTCGGTCTGCCCGGACTTTAAACTGGGACCATGGTCTGCTGAGACTTAAAACCAGTAATGGTAGTCTTCCATGACTTAAACCTGGGATGTACAGATCGCCACCATGTTCAAGCGAGCGTGATCACTCTTGTACAATTGCATAGCAGACAGGGTGGGATACTGAGACAGTCCCAGCATCGCCACCTCACCGGCATCCTACTGATTCCTCGGATAAGCAAAGAGGCCTCTTACTGATCCCTCGGAGATGCCGCCACCACTCCCACCGCAGTGGTGGTACCTCTGGGAGTTTAGCCTCGTCAGTCGGAGCCCCGACGAAATCCTCAATGGCAACGGCCCCGGGAATCTCCGTCAATTATCGCTATCGGACGTCGGCCTCGCAGATTCATCTAGCCGATTCCTGGTGCAGCCAGTTAGCTGCACTGCGTCTGATGCCTTTTGGCGAAGATATGCAGCGCCGAATCATCAGGATTGGCAGCTCCGCCTGCGCGCCCCGGCTCTTTCTTTACAGCTCATTTATCTAACATCAGATAGCGCTGGTTTCAAGAAAATCTCACCTTCGGTGCATCAGCGATGGTGTCCTTTGTTTTCTTTCGTGGTTGCAGGTTACCTGCCTTGGAGGATGCCATCCAAAGGTGCGTTCCATCTAAGCGGCAGAGTACAACAGCGTGTTGAAATGGCTGCTCAGGTTTGCCCGACCACTAAGCCTCGCACAGTCTTACCCTTATCTCTTGTTTCCTTCTTCCCCACCGCCAAACTCCCATACGCAACATCTACATACGCAAGTATTCATTGTCCACACTCACGCTAGCAGAGATATCGCAGAAAGTGATGTGTAACGCTCCTTTTGCACGCATTCCTGCTACAATTTGTAACAGAGACATCTCAGATTGACGCGCTACGCTCGTCTAAAAGCATTCCTGTTGACCTGAATAAACATACATTTCACATTTTTCCGAACCTATTTCCAGTTACATCCCTTTATCTCCTATACCCGCCAATCTCGTTCACGTGGACAAAGCAATGCTTGAGTAGCCATGGATGAACGTTGTTCTTGCTTCTACCAATCCGGTGTTTCGCATTCTTTGTCAACGTCCTTCGGGCACGCCCTCTAACCATCAACAAAGAGGGGTCATTGAAACACTGTGAAAATTACGAGTCGGCCTCAGGCAAAGATTCGCAATTCCAGCAAAAATGCGCATCAGATTGGTTCAAAAGTTAGGTTTACGCTCTATTACGCACGGCAGCGTAATGAGCATAATAAGCTTCAAGACAGTCGTAGGCAGAGTTAAGAAAAGCACAACAGGTTGGCATTTTTTCTTGCAGTACATGGATAACTTGTCTTTACGCTCGCTACGCGGCGGTGCGTACCATGGCGTATGTTGTCAAGTTGTACATTGTTTACGCTTCATCACGCGCAGCTACGTAGTGAGCGTAACTTATACATTGTTTACGCTTCATCACGCGCAGCTGCGTAGCAAGCGTAAACCACGCATGATTTACGCTTCATTACGTGCGGGTGCGTAGCGAGCGTAAGTTGCACACTATCCACGCTTCGTTACGCTCAGTTGCGTAGTGAGCGTAAAACAATTTTGAGCTTATGGCTTTTACTCCAGATTACGCTCATACACGCAACGCAA
>MNCI01027262.1:834585-855860 GCA_015680685.1 Gnetum montanum | reverse complement strand
TTGATCGGTAGACGTCAAAGCTTGGCCCGCCTTGCATCTCAGCTTAGCCCACGAGGTAAATCGGACTTCTGTTTAGACCGTTTTGCTTGTTGTTTCGTGCTTGTTTCACATCCTGTAATCGGGGATTCCCCAGTGTAATTTCTCATACGAAATATACATTTGTAAGTCAAAGCGCAGATCTTGAGGCTTCGAGCTTCTTATGTCAACCTCTTCTTATCGTGTTTAGCATTATCGCCGTTGCAATCCAACTACATCGTTTTCCCCTCGTTTTACCATTTTTCGAAACAGATCGCTTTCTCTCCGCGTAATTCTCATCGTTTTACTGACCCGTAAGTCCCTGTCTGATCGAAAAGACCGTTCAGGGCACCGCGGATTTGTTTTTCCAGCTTAGCCCTCGCGTGGATCCGTGGTTAAAACTGTGTACGCCGAAATATCGGTCGGTATTTCCAGCTGCCAACGTTTTCTGTCGTTACAACTAAGATCCATGAATTGAATGCACCCAAATTCACAAGCTCCACTACAAGCCATACCTTTATTAACAATATTGTGTAATCCCGGCAAAGTTGAAATAACCAATAAATAATTAAATAGCTAGCGAGAAAATAAAATTGCTGACAACCAAGTACTGGACGAACTTTGCAGAAAATTTCCACTGCAAAGGAAATTTTAGATTTATTTGGCAATAATTCAATTGTGAACGTGCCGTAGTGGTTATCGGGCATGACTAGAAATCATGTGGGCTCTGCCCGCGCAGGTTCGAATCCTGCCGTCCACGGTTTTTAATTGGTCGTTTCTTTTGGGTTTTGGGTTTACAAACTTGTTATAGATTTCGTTTTTTCGGTTTACAAATTTGATAGGTCGTTTCTTTTGGGTTTTGGGTTTACAAACATGTTATAGATTTCGTTTTTTCGGTTTACAAATTTGATACAGATTCCAGAACCTGTTTTAAACTTTCAACCGTATCTTCAGCGTAATATCTGTAATTTTTGTATATATAACGAATTTGACGGATTACTAAAATGCAGTCTCACTTAGTCGTTTTTTGGGTTTTCAAATTTGATATGATTTTAGGAGATGTAAACTTGAAACTGAAGAACCAGGACACTCTCCGGTTTTAAACCGTTTCTACAGCGTATTTTCTCAATACATGACAAATTTGAGGGGAATATACCAACATAATCTGTATTCTGAGATTAAACTGAAGTACGCTATTACGTGCAAGCCAGGGAACTTTTCGGTTTCAAACCTTCAACTGTTTCTTGAGCATAATATATGTATATATAACAACAAATCTGAACCAAATACGGTACAAGATATATTCCGAGATTGCTGCTGTCTAAGCGATCATAAAGATTCAAGTTATTTTTTCCAAACATCCAAAGCGCTAAAAGTGGGTAACGCTAACATCGTAGCGCACAACAGCGTTGCCGGTTTTAAGATCAGCGTCGTGGGTTCTAGCCTGCGCGAAGCCACGCGCAAACCGGAACAAACCACTACCACTAATAATGGGCATCTCTCTTACCTCTGTAAAAACGGCGTTGCTGCCCAGCAAAGCAAGAGTGCTGCCATTATATTTGCCACTGTCGAACACGAAATTCATGGCCATGAGCAACCTTGCATTGCCCTGTCCAGTCGACATCGACGTCGACACATAAATTCCCTGCGCGCTGCCAATCCGTGGAGATTTCAGAGTTGGTCCCTGCATCAGAGGATCGTCGATAGAGGAAACGCAAATTGGGTCAGCACCAAACATCCACCCATGCTGACTCGTTACAAGATAGAAGGACATAGAATTAGATAAGGGAAAAAAAAAAACTCTTAATTAAGGATAGAGAGAGTTCCAACTCTTCACAATAGAAATGGAAAGCTTCCTTGAAGAGATTACAGATGCTGAGTGTTACTCGAATGCTGAAGTCTTTCCCACAGCTGCAAGAGATGAATCAACTGATGTCTATCCAGATTGAACTTGGATGCTTAAGATGTGAGTTGGAAGTGAATGAGGCTGCTCAAGTCTTTTCCACAGGTGCAAGAGATGAACCAACTGATGTCTATCCTGGAACTTCTTCAACCTGCCGAGCAAACATTTATTAGAATAATCAGTCCTTTGAAATATAACATTGCATCTTGGCTTTCAAATATAATATAAAATAGTAGGCCTAATAACTTTCCATAGAAACTTGAGATTAGCAGAAGTAATGTTTAAAAAGTCGAATATGGCCGAATATGACATCCTCTTGAGATAGCTTGTATGAAGGAAAGACTATGGAAGCCCACTTCCACACATGTTGTGCAAAGGGACAATGCCAAAACACATGGACAAAGTCATCTTGTCCACCACAAAGAGGGAAATTGGGATTGGGAATTCCTAGATATCCTAATCATTTACCAATAGGTAGACCATGGTGGAGGAGACACCAGAGGAACTGCTTAATTTTGGGGAGGGTCAGAAGGTTCCAAATATTTTGGAAGAGAGGGATCCAAAATGATATTGACTCGTGTTTGTGCCAATGCTTATTGCAACTTTGAATGACCTCGGATGGGTCGTGCATAAGATGAAAGGGGATAGATGGCCAGCAGGGTAAGAGTTTAATCCCATTAAGCCATTGAAGGCCTTGAAAAGGGCTTTGCACTGTAACATCAATGTGCCAATGATCGTGGAGAAAGGAGTAGATCTGGACTAGGCAATGGTTCATTGTAGCCGACTCCCCATACAAAGTGCTAAACTCAACCTCCAAAATCCAATGGCTAGCCAGCCTAAGACAATTCAAGGAGATGACATCTTTCCAAAACCATGAGGTAGCCACCTTAGCCTTTGTGATGGCAAGGGGAGTGGGCGACAAAGGTAACCACCACGGATACAATCTAGAGAGGATAGTAGGATGGATCTTAACGTTAGTCTAGTCAATGTAACTATGTAGAATTTTCCAGGCCCTCTAGATGCTTTTGAAAACATGAGAACCTAGAAGAATGATAGTGAGGGGGAAAAAGATCCAGTTGACAAAATGGATGCCTTTCTAGAAGGGCTTGTTTTTAGGACATGCTTGATGAAGCCTTAATTGGAGGAGGGTCCCAATGATGTCTATGGCATCTAAATGCTGAACCAACCACTTAGCAACCAGGGTAATTCCCTGCTTATAGGAATTCAAAAGACCTAAGCCATATTTATTCTTGGGGAGAGTAACAATATTCCAACCGACTTGATGAAATCCCTTCTGAGAATCTTTGGAGGACCACATAAAGTTGTGAAATAACCATTCAAGCTTCTGGTAGGCAACTTGGGAGGGGGCCCAACACAAAGAGTAATACATATGGGTGGATGCACATATGGACTTACAAACAAAGTATTTACCCGCAAGTGTGAGAGGTTTCATCTTCCATTTATCAAGTTTCTTTTGAATTCGAAAAATAACTTGCTCCCAGAGAATAGAGGTTGAACCTCTAAAATGGAAAGGGATTCCCAGAATCTTAATGATGTCTTGATCCTAGAGTCTCTTCCAATTATAACTGGTCACATGATTGTAATTGCCCGAAAAGATATAAATAGAGGACTTATTCCAATTTATAGTGGAACCTAAGAGTGTACAATATTGCTCCACCCTTGATAAGAGGTGGTGCAAATTGGTGACTATGTTTTGAACTAGAAAGAAAGAGTTGTCAACGAAGTGCATATTGAGGAGCTGTTGTTGAGAGGAAGATAGGAAAACCCTAGTGAGAACTTTTGTTTGTATGTCCATATTAATTTGATGACAAAGAAAGTCTGTGGCAATGATAAAGAGATAGGGGGCAAGGGGACAGCCTTGTTGCACTAACCTATGTATTGGAAAGGGAGAGGTAATATCAAAGGTAGTGGCTATTCTTGTGATAGCATATGAGAATAAGCATTTCACCATATGCAGGAGCTTAGGTCCAAAACCAATTTTGGTTATGGTTTGCAAGATAAAATCCCATTTTATGTTGTCATAAGCCTTGGCATAATCAAGTTTCACTAGGAGAATATCTTGTCCATCATCCTCAGCCCACTTCAGACCTTCCCATGTTGCAACCACATTGTCTAAAATATATCTAGCAGGAACAAATCCTGTTTGTTGGGGACATGATTTGGCCAAGAATTTTTTTCAGTCGTAAGGTAAGGCACTTAGCCCAAATTTTATACACTACATTGAGGAGAGTTATGGGATGCTAATTAGAGATATCAGCAAGATCCCTAGAATTGGGGAGGAGATGAATTACCCCTTGATTTAGATTTGGCCCGAGGGAACCAGTTAAGGTAGCATTGTTAATGACCTGCAGAAGATCATTTCCCACCAAATCCCAATGATTTTGAAAAAATTTGACGAGGAAACCATCATAACCAGGAGCCTTACCCCGACTTAACTTAGAACAGGCCACCTGTAGCTCCACCAAAGTGATATCAGTGTCAAGACTTTGTAGCATAGTGGAGTTGATAAGGCGAGGATAATTGGGGGTGGTAGCCTTGAACGACGAGATGTCCATTGGGGTTGCTGCAAAAAGGGTTTCATAGTGATTCTTGAGAAAAGAGAGGATACTGTTGTGGTTAGTAATTGTGGTACCATTACTAAAGATATTGTCTATAGAGTGCGAAGGAGAAGCAGAATTGAGATACTTGAAAAATTCTTTACAATGTTCATCTTGAATATTTAACCAAGTGAGTTGACTTTTAGTTAGGGAACTTTGTGCTTGGTACACATCCCAATGTTGAAAGGCTAATCTTGCTCTAGCTAGCTCCTCACGAACTAGAGTATTGAAGGGATCTTGAGCTAGTCTATTAGTGAGATGTTCAATAGTGAGGTGAATTTTGTTGTATTCTTGTCTGGCTTGAGTAGCCACTGCCTTACCACATGAATGAGCAAAGTTCTGTACTCGACATGAAGCCCAATGCCACTAATTAATCCAACCCACTTGAGTTAGGGGCCTAATTTCGGCATTCCAAAGGTTGGATAGAAGACGTTGGGTTGTAGGAGAAGAAAAACAATTGTTGTGTAGTCAGAAAAGATGGAATTTTCTTCAGTGAGGGCTGCCATGAATCTTGATGGAGATGGAGATAGGAAGATGATCTGATAAGGTGGCATGGTGATGAACCGTAGTAGTGGAGAAGGCTTTCCAGAAGGAAAGGATGGAGAAATAGAACCTATTTAACCTACTATAGATGCGAGCCTGCCCAAGACAGAGATTGCTCTAGGTAAGTCTTTGGAGGGGAATGCCTGTGGAGGTGTCCACCCCATCAGAAAGGTAAAACCTTTTCTTGAAGGTGAACCAACTTTGATACTCAAGATTGGGCAATTGAAAAAACACCCCTATGAGCTTATCTTGAGGGAATTCAACCATATTAAAATCTCCTCCAAAGATCCAAGGCATTGGCGGAAGAGAATTTGCAAGTTCTTGCCAAAGGAGAGCTTGTTTTGTAGGGTCGTTTGGGGCATAAATCGAGAAAATACCAAATGGGCCATGCGAGGAAGAGAAGGTGGCCCAGGAAACTCTATGCCCAGAATCGAAACCACTTTGAAGGATTTTAGTTTTCCAATAGGGCGAAAGAAGAATGGTCATGCCTCCTTTCCTGCTTGCATGGGACGTTGCTAGGATTGAAGAGTGAGGAAGAAACCAATGGGCGGAAAAGGATAAAAGGTTAGTTGAAACCTTAATTTCTTGGAGAATGAAATCAAAGGCTATATTAAGACTAGAAATAAAGTTTCCTAAACGCTTCCGTTGAAGCCTACCAGTAAGGCCTCGAACGTTCCATGAAAGGAGGTTCATGGAGAAACAAGAGGCAGTTTGGGTGAGAGGTCAACGGAAGGTTCGGAAGTCAAAGTATCAACTTCCATTGTTCTTGATAGGAGGAAAAGGAGTTTTTGGTGAAGATAGGGACCATGGAAGTGTTCAATGGCGAGGAGCTTGAGGGAGGAGTAGAACTAAAGGAAGCTTTGACTCGTTTCCTTCCATTGCCTACCATAAACTCATCCACCAAGATTGAGTTTGTGACTACCTTATAGGGGATGACATGGGTGGAGGTGTAAGTACCTGATTGTTGTTTTTGTGGCTTGGAGGGGAGAGACTGAGAGGAGGATTGTGAAGCTGTTGAAAAATAAAAGCAATCAAGTAAACAAAGAAATAGTAAAAATATGAACGATGGTGTAAAAAAAATAAGAAAAGTTGAAAGAATGTGTAAAAAAAAATTTAAAAAGAACTGAGGGCCTAGAATGGTTAGCATAGGTGGCCATCTCCCCCATGACTAAGTTGGAAGGAGGAGATCCAATATAGTGAGCAAGGTTGTCCATCAACAAAGGTAGCATGTGTACTAGCTGTTCTAAGCTCATGGAAAGGTTTAGGGTTTAGGGTTTATGATTTGTTGTGGAATAAATTGTGTAGCTATAGATGATGTACAATCCTTAACAGTAGCTACTTCTGCCCATTTTGTTAGGTAATCAACAACAACAATAATATAAGCTTCTCCATTGGACAATGGTGTAATCGGCCCCATAAAATCAATTCCCCAAATGTCAAAGGGTTCTAATGGTTGAATCCATTGTTGCAAACCCTCCATTCTAGTAGTCATTCCCCCATCATGTTGAAAACACTCACAAGATTGGATGAAATGATGTGTGTCCCAAAATAATGTAGGCTAATAATATCCTACAAGCAGGATCTTGATGGTTGTTCATCTCCGAACATAATGACCCCCACAAGGACCCTCTTGAGCATCTTGGAGAACTCGCAGTTGATCTATATCGGGAACACATCATTGAACCAAGCCATTGGGACAGACTTTGTAAAGTTTCCCATTAATCTCCATAAACTACTTAACTCGATGAAGAAACTATTGTTTCTTCTTAAGGTTTAACTCTTGTGGTGTTTGTTGGGTGAGGAGATAGGTAAGAATGCTACTGTACTAGTTTGTCTCCATGGATGATTGATTATTCACAACACTAGCAAAGAGGAATTCATTAGGAAAATGATCAGAAATTGGATACTCATCCTCTTTGTTGTCCCATCGCAACCGATATAAATGATTAGTAACTATATTCTTGGTGCCCTTGTGACTGATCATCGTTAAATTGAAATCTTGTAAGATTACAAGCCATTGTATGGTACAAGGGCTTACCATTGACTTATTCATGAGGAACCAAATTGCATTATGATCTATATGTATATATACTTTATATCCCAATACATAGTGTCCAAACTTTTCTACTACAAACACTACAACCATTAATTCTTTCTCTCTGGTAGTGTAGTTAAGTTGTGCACTAGCAATACTCCTACTTGCATAATGGATGTAATAAAGATGCTTCTAGTCATCTAACTATGTAAGTACAGCTCCTAAAGCATAGTTGGATGTGTCAGTCATGATATGCAATGGTTTGAACAAGTCAGGAGCTTGTAGAATTGGTATTTCTACTAGCTTCTATTTTAGAGTTTGGAAATTTAATTCGCATTCCTTGGTCCACTCGAAAGGTATGTCCTTTTCTGTTAATTCCACCAATGGTTTGGTAACCTTTGAAAAATTCTCAATAAATCTCCTATAGTAGCTAGTATGTTCAAGGAATGACTGAATATCTTTGATAGTTTTTGGTTGATGGGTAATTCCTTGGATAATTTTGATTTTCTTGAGGTCTACATCTATCCTTGTGTGTGTGATTTTTTGCCCTAGTACTATGCCTTCTTGGACCATCAAATATCTTTTCTACTAGTTGAGCCTCAAATTGGTTTCTACACATCTTTTTAACACTTACTTCAATCGGTCCAAGGCTTGATCAAAGTTTGCTCCATAGGTGGAGAAATCATCCATAAAGACTTCTACACCATTTCCTATCTACTATTGGAATATGCTTAGAACTAGTTGTTGAAATGTTGCAGGGGCATTCCACAAGCCAAACGGCATCTATTTGTATGTGAACATTCCCCAAGGATTGGTGAACATAGTGTTGGCTTGGTCTTCTGGGGCTATTTGTATTTTGTTATATCCACTATATCCATCCAGAAAACTGTAATAGTGATGCCCTACGATGGTGTCTAAGACTTGGTCAACAAATGATAATGGAAAATAATCTTTGAATGTTGCCATATTTAGTAGCCTAAAATCTATGCACACCCTCCATTTTCCTCCCTTTTTAGGTACAATAACTAAAGGGCTAACCCATTCACTATCAGCAATGAGGTATATGAACCCAGCCTTGAGAAGCTATTTGATTTCTTCCTTAACTACTTGCTTCAAATTAGGGTTCAATCACCTCTGTGGTTATCTTCAAGGCTTCATGGATGGGTCAGTGTAAATTCTATGTTGGCATATCCTAGGATCTATTCTAGTTAATGAGGAATATGAACAAGCGAAGGCTTTTGACCATTTATTTATTAGCTTCGCTAGTTCTTCTTTCTATTGAGGAGCAAGCTTAATGTTGATAATTACTAGTTTTCTATTTTTAAGGAACATGTATTCCATACCAGTGGGCAATGATTTCAGCTCAGGGGGCTCCTGCTTAAATTTCTCAAGGATTTCCAACTTCCCCCAATTAATATTTTCAAGGTTAAGACTTGGAAGTTGGTAGTGGACTTGATCTAATGCATCTATGCTATCGATGTAAGCACAAGTTAAACCCTTAGTTGGTTCCATGCATATGAGTGAACTACTTTCTTGATCAGCTATCAGCCACTGGGTGTCTTCCTATCATGTGGCTACTGCATATAGGCATTTTTGCATGTTAATCAGTTATGCACATTGATTACATGTAGGAAATGCTAAACTTTGCACAAACCATGACCTCTGCATGCAATTACACCCTATGTCACTATATGTGATGCACAAAAATTTCTTGTTTTTGATCTTTTGGAATGTATTTTCCTTTAATATTTCTAGGGAAAGATTGTAGATTCCTAGGTGTGCATTGATGATGCTTAGCCATGCTCTTCCCATTATGATTAGGAAGTTCCCCTTACCATTGTTTACCTGAATCACTAGGAAATTAGCTAGGTACAACCACCCACAAATAGTGGTAACAATGTCTTCCACCAGCCCTAATGGGATAGTGATGGACTGGTCAACCAACTCTAGATGGATGTTGCTCTTTTTTAATGGAGGCAGGTTTCAGGCCTTGTACATTTCTTAAGAAATCAAGTTGATACCAGATCCTGAATCCAAAAGATCCTTACATGGTGCATTTTCAACGATTTGTAAGTGTATTAGAGGATTCCCAGGATCAAAGAATTTCCTAAGAAGGTGGCCAACTTTGATCCATTTGGTGACGACATGTGTTAGCATGATTGTATGTGTTGAGTGCGGTGATTCGGTTGAAGGGGGCTCTGAAGTTTTGATTGATACTGAGGCATTTAAGGAATCAGCCACTTGTGATTGCAAGGTCTTGGTTGGACTATTGGTTCTAAAGAAAGGTCTTTTCTTCATGTGGTTGTTGCAACCAATAGTAGGTTGAGAGTTAACAGCCCTCATGGTGTTACGTTGCTATGGCTGGGTAGGGATTTCACCTTGCATTGCTGGAGTAGGTGGTAGTGGAGCTATTGGTGGAAGAGATGCAACTGAATGAGAAGGATGACATGCTTGCAAAATATCACCTCTAGAAGAGAGAGTCCCATAATAATCACAATCTTTGTAGTGAGGTTGAGGAGTGACATAACTAGTAGAGTCATGTGGGGAGATTGGCTACTACACGTAATATCCATACAGGTGAGGTTACAAATAAGGATACTATTGCCTTGGTGGTGGCATTCTCCATGATTGTGGATGCTGTCACTATTCATATTGCTCAATCAGTTATGGTGTAGTTCCACTGGGATAATATGTTAAAATTTGTGGAACTACCTTGGTTTACCTTGAGAATAAGGTAACCTTCGAGGTGTTTGCCTTTTGTTTAATTATGGATTGAGTGCATACACCCCAAACTCCTGTAGATGTGAGATTATAGGGCAACATCCCTTAGGATAGTCATATTGACATATCTCACATCCATGATCATTATTTGCTTGCAAATCCACAACCTCTTCAATGATGGCAACGTTGCCCTTACCCTTGCTATGTGCATGTTTAGCCTCTTTCATTTTTCTTTCCTCACTACCTTGCTCACTAGACTCCTCTACTATTTTAAGAACAAGTTGAAATTTATTGTCTAGGGAATCCCACATTTGGTCTACCTTTGCTAAAACTTCTAATTTCATCTTTTAGATAGGTAAAGTGTTCCTATTCACCATCTCTTCGAGTGGTGATTCTTCTTCATCCTCACAAAATTTTACTCCCCTCTTCCAAAGGGAAGGATTTCAGTTATACTCTTCTACACTTTCTCTCTTCTGTAACTCACCTTCTTCCTTAGCAACTTGCTTCAATACTCTTTGAATTTGATGGGACCTAAGCTCAAATAGTCTTCCTTGGGCATAAGTCCCAAGGGTTCTTTTTGTTTCATGCCTAAGCCCATCCACGAGATGGCGCAGTTGCTCCCTTTTCGAATAACCATGGCTAGGACAATGATGTAACAATGCATAATATTGACCCATGGAAGCATCCAAGGGTTCATGTCCTCCTTCATTCTAGCCTTGGATTTGCTTTTGCAAGTTAGACACTCAGGAGTACATTTGGTACTTATCATTAAATAGTTCTAAGATAGTATTCAACCTACGAATGGATTCCAATTCTAAAGACTAGTACCAGCTTTTTGCTTCTTTAACTAATGTCCATGGGAACAACTTAAGTTTTTTCCATTCATTCTCTATGTTCTATAAGGCACACACATCATGGAATTCTTGTAAATGATTCTAAGGATCAACGTTGTATCCTCCTTCAAATCATGGGATGTTGCTCATATCTAACCTCTTGATCCTACTATCATTCTGATGCCTTGTTGAAATTCTAGCAGCCTCAGTTATGCCCAAAATACTTTGAGTAGTGACAAGGGGTTCATCATGATCATCTCATCCATGGCATCTATGATGCCTACGTTGTTCCCTACTCTCCCTTCTTCTATGTCATGACTCTCTAGAGTGCCTTTGTCCCCTTTCCTCGCTATTTCGTCTATGACTTCCACTCTACCTACCTTTATCCCCATGGTCTTTTTCTTTATGATCACATCTAGATATTGAAGGAGAGGGTTAAGGAGATGATGAAGGTGAAGAAGAAGGAGAACCATCATCATGATGGTGTCTACTACCTTCTCTTCTGTAGTCTTGGCCCTAATCGCAATTATGATTAGAATGTCCATCTTTATCCTGAGTTTGTGTCCCTTTTTAAAATCCTTTATTCCCATGGATATCAGAACCTGGGTTATGAATAGTGGAGTGAAGGTCTTGATACACAACCCCTTGACCAAAGTCAAGGGGAGGAACATCATTATGTGGGCAACTACTTAAGGTAAGTTCACCACCCTTATTTTTGCTTAAGACATATGGGGCATCCTGGGACCACTTACTCTTCAAAGACTTATGATGTCTCTCCTATTGCAAGTCCCTTTGACATTGTCCCTCTGTGGGACAGTATTCTCTCAAGTCATGATCTTGCACAAGGTATTCAGCATGTAAGTACGGCATGCCAATTTGTGTGAGAGCATGAAGAAGCATGCTCAGGACTACATGATTAGGAGGTAATACTATGTTACCTTCTTAGTCTCACCAACATGGTTTTTTTTCTTGATGGAGGATAAAGGTGAAGTCTGGTATATACTCATTGGGATGAATATATACCACTCAAACTTGTTGAGGGACTAGCAGATCAACATCATGTGTATTATGTCGTCGACTATTTCCTCTTTTAGACCTAGGTGGTGAGGTGCTTTCATATGAAGAAGGAGACATACTTATTTATTGAGTGTGTAATGTATTCTTGTGTATAATTTTATCAACCAACCCTAAGGATTCATTCCAATGATGTGAATGATTTCCTATGTTCTAGTTAGCACACAAACAACGAAGTCCCTGGCAACAACACCAATGATGAGCGGTGAGGTACCCCTACACTCAACCATATGAATATGAGTGTTTCCCACATGATCCAATCAAATTCCAAAGACTAAGTGCTTATGTGCCCTTGTGGAACAAGAATGGGTTGGTTGATCGTTGTCTTCCCAAGCTTACCTGTATTTCACAATTGTATGATTAAGTAACCTTGAAGCATATGATTTTTATAGCTTTTATGTTTTTATGTCCTACTGCTAATAAGGGACGAGAGAGATAACTAAGTGACTAATTTAACTTAACTACTAATTAACTAGGCTTTAACTAATCCTAACACTAGTATCTATTCTCACTTGTTGTACACATCCTAAACCAGTGCAACACTACTGGGATTACCAAACGCTAATCATGACTGGGTTACCAAGTGTTACACGCATGCTTGAAGTGATCGTACTGAGTGTAATTTAACGATTTGTTTAATTGATCAAAATGAATTGGTATGCTAATAATAGAAAGATAAAGTGGATAAAATAAATAAAATAACATAAAAGCATAAGAAAAGAAAATAAAAGAAATGTGTAAGAAAAAAAATCTCAAGTTTTGCAAGGATGAATCAAAGAGATTGTCTTTATTTCCGTACACAAGATGTGCTTAGGTATACAATGCTTGAATAAAGATTCATCCACACTTCAACCTCCTGCTATGGGCACTTGGAAAATACTTCCAATAGACTATAAGAGTTTCACTACTTGACTACTACAAGACTTCTTTCCAATTGTGCACCTGGGCAGTGTATTTATAGACCTGGGAGCAACTACTTTAATAATTAGAGTAACAACTCCAATAATAACCACTATAATAATAATCACTCTAATAATTAAAGTAACCACTCCAATAATAACCACTCTAATTATTAGAGTAATCACTCCAATAATAACCACTCTAATTATTAGATTAATCACTCCAATAATAACCACTCTAATTATTAGATTAATCACTCCAATAATAACCACTCTAATAATTAGAGTAACCATGACCGAGGTATCCAAAGTTTTGTTCTTTTATTTATTGTGTTTCTCAAATTAAAATTTGAATGTAATTTCAATGCATTATGGTTTTTTTAAACAAAAAGAATTATTCTTGAAGAAAAAATTATTATTGACAGTTCTCAACACGATCATGGTTTGGATTTTTATTCTATTCTTTTTTGAAAAAAATTATTCAATTTCTTAAATTTTGAACAACCCGAAACACATCGATAAAATATTACAAAACATAACGAATCTCTAGAATTTTCTAGAACATCAAAAACTGTGCAACTTGTTGTCACATCTGCATGTTGCATGAGCTATTAATTCAGATGATCTATGTAAATTTTCAAAAAAGAGAAAAAATAGTCTATTGATACCGATGGGTAAGAAAATACTAAGTTACAATGAAATACTAAAAGATTTTAGAAAAATCACTGCAATTGAACAAAACTTTCAGTGCGAGCAAAGAATGGCAAAGAAAACAGTTACATTATTCTATAACTTTTCAAACTTACATAACCTCTAAGATTTGCATCAATTGTGTTCACCTTAGTGCAACTTGAGCATATTTCATCAACAATGCAAACTAAGATTGATATTTTACTTACTTACATTAACATTCTATTGGATCTATTAGACTAAAAAAGAGTTTCAGAACCCCACACATATAACTTTTTTTAATCTACATCTAACAATTAAGAGTTAGCAAGTAATTTTGCTCCAAATAAGCCTCAGAAAAAAGTAGCTCTAAAAATGCATTATAATGAGATCATAGCAAACAATAGCATTGTCATCCTTGAAGGTGCAAGTTTCAGCCTAAGCATATCCTTGAGCAAAGCAAAAAAGCCCAGTTCCACCAAAGATGGCATCTTCCTCACCTAACTTGAAATAGTGTTACTGTCAAGCAGAGCTAGAGTGCTACCATTATATTTGCCATTTTTGAACATGAAATTCATAGCCATGAGCAATCTTAAGCCATCCTAAACAATGGAAGAAGTAGAAGAGTAAATTCCCTAGGAACTTCCCACCTGCTTAGAATCCATAGTTGGCCCCTGCATGAGCCGATAATCAATCACATAGATTAAGCTGAAGCTATTTAGAAAGCCCTTTTCTACTGATATCAGGTCATTGATATCGAGTCCACACCAATATTAGATCCCCAATGTCAGGTTTTTGATATTGGGTATCAAAAAATCTATATATAGGTGGACAATTGGAAAAAAATTTCATCATTTTTCATTCCATGGAAGGGAGAGTTTTTCAAATTTTCTTCTTTGATCTAAGCTCTAACCTCCTAGCTTTCCTTAGCCCTAACTTAATCATTATCACTACAATTTTCTTGCTTTTTGAACCTATTTGATCATAGAGTGCTCATCTTAGTCGTGGGTCGGTGCTAGTGAGGAAAATTTAAGCCAATTTTTAAATACATTCTAATGCTTGGAAGGTATTTTAAGGGTAAGTATGAAGTGAAATTTAAAATTCTTAAGGAATTATGCAACATCTTAATGCTTGAGCATCCAAATAATGTTCTTGAGGAACCATAACCATCAATATGAGCCATATATAAGGACAAAATGAACAATTATTAGGGATTATAATGGAATTAACACTTATGGGGTAACTTTTTGCAAACATTTTCTAACTTTGGAATCCTAGTAACTAAGAATTTGATCTAACTAAAGTATGAAAAAGAAAGGGAGTTATAAAAATTATAGAACACCTGCTAATGATTCCTAATTCTTTAATGATTGCAAATGATTCCAAAGAGAGGACCATAAGGAGGACCCTCACAAGGAGCAAGTAAACAACCAAGAGGCCAAGGTAGAGGCCAAACTAAAGGAAATAATCAAAACACAAGGAGAAGGAGACCCAATAATTTAGCATTAATTGAGAATCTCTTACTATAGGAAAATAGGCTCAAAAGAAGTAGAAGAACCACAAGTGCTAGGACAACACCTCACATTGTCATAGAACTACCTCCAAGCCATCCAAGAAAGATTCATCTTAACCATAGTCATTATGGAGATGAAATTTGGCTAATTCATGGAAATTTTTTCCTAAAGCAGTAAGGACACAACTATAAGCATCACTGCTATGGCCAACAATGTCATAGAATGGAAAATGGTACCTTGGAGAGATTTATTAGTTTTGGCTCAACAAGGAAGAGGGAACTACAGTCAACATTGGAGGAATCTTAGTTTCATTCTTTATTAAGGAAATTGTAGAAGCTTTGAATATATCCAACACAAGGAACATGGGTGGCACATCTACCCACCCAATCTAACCCTGAAACTAGAAAACTATGGCTGAAATGGACTTATGGCAAAGAAGATAAGGGATATAATGAACTAATTCTAGAAGAAAGAATATACTTTAAAATTGGCACTTATCACCTATTCTTAACAAAAGGACTCAATCGACTATCTGCTTATGCAGCTAGAAGAAGTGCAATCTTGATGGACAAACATAATGCCAACCTTGCACAACTCTATTTTATGGAAATCCAAAGGTGGTTTAAATAGAGGAAGGAAAACCAACACTTCCATTCCTTTGCCTTATCAAGAAGCTATGCAAGCGAGCCAAAATCCTGAGATACACCAATGATGTTCCCAAGAGGGCCCAAAATGCTTCATACATTAAGTTGTTCAAACTAGCACCACCAAGGAAAGATCATGGTGAAGAGTAGGAATAAGAACAAGAATAGGACCAACAACAACAAGAAGTAGGGCTTAACAACCAATAGTAACAACAACAATAGCAAGATCCACCATTGCTATCACAAGATTACAAACTGTCAATGAGTCACCTACAATAGATTTTAGAAACAATCAACTGGGGAATAAGGGAGGAAGCCAATGTTTATAGTTTCAGTAGATTCAACAAGTGAATAGATCTCATTACAATCAAGAGAAGAGGTGCAATGCTTAAAATAGATCTATTTGAATGTTGCATTGTTCCTAGTGGTGCTAGAGATCGGAGAGGGAGCCCTAGTAGTGGTAATGCAACATCAAGATGTAGCAAGAGTAGCAGAGATGATTACCAATCACATCAAAGAGTTTTTTTCATATACTTGTTGTACCACTGACAGATCTAACTAGCGCTAGAGATGCTCAAATGTTAGCCTGAACCTCAATGACTCCTGCTAATCATGAGGATGTGATTAATAGACTACTGCAGAATAGGGAAGTCATGACAATACTTTTCAACATCCTTAGTGATGTCATTATAGTATACTTTGAGCTCATCGCTACCAGAGAAAAACTAGTCATGATAGAGATAAGGGCAAAGCATGTAGAGAACAAAATTATGAGATTACAGGAAGAGCTCACTACCATGAGAGCTAAACAAGAAGATGGTTTATAAAAATCCAAGTGAGAACCTCTAAATTGGAACTAGTGAAGGCTGGCTACCAAGGGTCGAAAGATGTAGCAACAAATTTGGCTAGAAGATTAACTAATTATCATGAACGCCATGAAAGGGCCAGAGCATTTGAAGAGGAGAGGAGGAAGTTTGCTACCTAGTACATTAAGGCAAATCAGATGTTTTTGTAGCTACGGTGCTGATGGGATGTACCCACTTCATCACATATTGCACAACAAGTGTGGATAGTACATGACCTATGAACGAAAGAGGAGAAACTTTAGGCACTCTTGAACTAGTATAAATTTCCAAAGCCTGATGACAAGGGGAAGCAACGTATGGAAGAGCCACCACCACTAGGAACTACCTAAACTACATCAAGCTTCATCAAATTTTATTTTCTGTTAAAGTTCTCATGTCATGTGTCATTTTTGTAAACACCATTACAACATTTAATAGTCATGTATATAGTCGTTAGTGTCATGTAAATATACCTTCCAATTTTGTAAGGAATTGTATTCTCATTTTGTTTTAACTCAAGAAGAAGTTTTCAATCAATCATGGGGGTATGATAAATCAATTTTTTACCAACTATGATATCGGGCATCCAATATCAGAGCTGCAATATCAAATCTCAATATCAGGGCACAAGCTACAATGTTAGATATATGATATCATAGACGTGTGCGAGCCTATAAATATGACACTTAGGCATCTAGTCCTCAAAAAAAATTTCATTCTAACTTAGCAAAAAAATTTAGTTTATTTTCTTTATTTTAGTACTTAGCACTTAGTATTGTATGCTCGTAGTGTGATGTTAAGTGATTGAAGGGAGTCTTTATTTGAGTGGAATGTACTTGAACATATTTCATGATAGAAAATAAAGATTGATATTACTTTGCATCATTGCAGCATCACTTATATTTTTTTCTATTTACTTAAAAAATAAAGTTTACTATTTTTACTTTGCTTACTAATTACTATTTTCCTAGTTACTACTTACTTTCCCATGAACTTTATTTTTACTATTATTAAGTGGAATGGCTACAACTGATTCTGAGTGTTAAGTGTGATCGTTCAGTAACCTAATAGTATTATTGCTTGGTTCACCCAATAGCGGAATACTTGGTAATCCCAGTAATGATTGCATAAGTCCAAGATGTGTGTAGAGAATCAGGAATGGATGTCCCTCACCTGGGCTAGACTAGATTTGTTTACCATTTACTTAGAATTAGAAATCATTACCATTCTTTATGGTTACTAGGCATAATATGGCCAATACAACGTTAGTTATTATACACCTAACTATGAGTTAAACCATACACATAAATTTTACTAGCTCATGTGAAAAGATAGTGATCATGAACTTAAATCAATTACTAAGCATAATTACATTACCTTATCTATGGAATTCGACTGGCCTACACATGAACACTTATATCTCGTATTGTTGGGTGTTGGATTACCCCACCACCCATCATAGGGTGATGTCTCAAAAGGAAAGAAAGAGAAAGCTTGGATGATTAATGATGAAGGATAATTACCTTGAAGAATGGGTCACTTTAGAGAAGGGAAAGAGTCCTAGATTTGGAAAGAATATTAAAAATGTTTGACCATTGTAAGATTATATTGTCAATAAAAAGCTCTAGATCACTACTCATCTTAGTGCTAGACTACCACTAGGCATTGGAAAGACTCCCTCAAAGTATGTTACTATTGTTTCCTTGGACACAAAGGATTAACTTTACACCTTCGTATCACTATGAGATCAGAGGAAAAAGTTTGCATGTGGAGCTTTAGTTGGCAAGGTTAGTTCCAATTATATGGACAAGCATAGAATCTTCATTGAATTAGTATGTGTGAGATTCTATAAATCTCAAATAATGTTAAGTTAAGTTCAACTTTAGTGACTTATAGCTAATAACTGTAGCCATTAGATCTTCTTTGCTAAAGTCATTCAGATGGACTATGAATTATTCAGTACCCTCAATTTCCTTTCCCTTCTTCAAGTTTGGGAAGTTTGAAATAATAACAAATTTAAGCTTCACAAATATATTTATATAAATGATGACATCAAGCTTCAAGGACATCACTTATTTCAAACAAGGAAGAGTAGAGAAGAGTATGCCTCTCTTGTAGTTCAAAAGTTATACCCTTTTAGAATTGGTGGTCAAATGAAATATACATATCTATCATGGTTTTTTGAGAAATTAATCATCACACTCTTATAATTGTAAAGGTATGTAGGCAACTAGAGCTAAGGCTTCTAATATGAACATCTCTCATTCTCTTCAAAGAAGAGGTGATGAGAAATGAGGTACCCCTATGCCCAACCATACGAATTAGAAAGTGTTCATGCATAATTCGGTTGAATTTCATGAACCTTACTATTTGAAGTGCACTTGCCCTTTAGGAAGTGAATATATCCTTCAAGTTAATCATTGTCTTTCCAATTACACTTGTGACATTCGTTGGTATGGTTAAGTGTAAATGAGGCATCCAATTTTTATTATTTGATGTTTTATAGTTTGGTTCTTGAAATGTAGATAAAAGGAATTTGATTAACTAGTATAAATTAATTAATTAATCCTAATATAAGCATACGATCCCACTTGTTTTACATATCCTAAACCCATGTATCCATTGCTAGGTAACCAAGCACTATGTTGCTGGGTGTACTAAGCAATAACGTTATTAGGATTACTAAGCAAATATGTGTTACCCTCAAAGCAGTTGTACTTATGTTTGTAATCTTTCTATCTTAATTGCCTCATTAATGTAGTAACTGAAAATTATTTAATAACTAATGAAAAACATTTAATAAATAATTAAGAACAATAAATGCATAAATAAAATAGTTAATCTATCCAAAGTGCTACAAGGTTTATCAAAAATCTTGTCTTTATTACTACACACACTATCATGCTCAAGTACAACAATGCTCAAATAAAGATTTGAACACACAATGACTCCTGCTATGGGCACTCAAAGGAAAAATTGTAACTTTCAAATGGAAAAAATGCAAGAGCTCCACTGCAACTACAATCTACTTATGCCGTAAATGTGACTGCAAGCACGTATTTATAGCTGACACATGACACTATGTTGATGGGGCCTTGTTGACACATGGTAAGATGTATCAACTAGGCCTTGTTGATGAGGCCCAATCAACAAGGCCACGTTGATGCGATGTAGCCAACTTAATGCAACTCATCATGCCCTCAAAACTGAATGAAAACTCTTCCTTGAGTTCTATTACAAAATTGGAAAGCTATGGGATTATTGACTAACCTTTTTTTACAAAAAAATAAAATTGATTGACCTAACAAAAACTGGAGTGTACGGATCAATACATTACAAAAATTGAAGGTGTTCATAACACAAAATTAATCACCATGATTCAACTCTTCAATATTGGACAACATGTTCCTTGATGGTGTGAAGCTTGTTGGAGAATACCAAATGGTCTTTGGTGGTGATGGTTCTTGAGGCTCTAAGGGACCTTCATCAACTTTACACACTAGTTGTGGTTGAGGTGGCTACAATTTTCCTACTACTACAACAACTTTAGGCAGGAGGCGGAAAGCATCTAGTAGTGCTTTCATTTTCTTCTCCTTACTCCTAGGATGATGCACTATCCACGTAGCTTCCCCAATGTCGGTTGGAATGGGCACATCCCAAGGACACGAGATTGCTAGAAACAATCCTTTACATTGACAAACTAGGGAACAAACTATTTGTGTTCAATCTTAAAACCCTTATTGTACCCTCCAACTTCTAGAAGTCATTCATCCATCTAGCTTGGTTCTTAGCAATAAATCGTTGATCTTTGAATCATCCTCTAAGAACTTCAAGTTCAACGTTGGCAATCTCAAGCTTTTTCTTAATGTCCTTGTGGTGTTTGAACTTAGCCTTATATAGTAGATACAAGCTAGCCACTTATTTTTCTAACTTTGATCATGACCATCTAGCAATCAGCATTGCCAGGTTTGTGTAACGAAGATTGGCCAACTCCATGTACTCTATCATCTCTTGAATTTGCAACTCCTTCAAGCAAATCTCTACTTTGTTGTAGGTGTCAATCCCATCAAGGATGGGTTGCCACATCTCTCATCCTTGCTAGATTTTTTGGAGGGTTTCATTCATTTTTGCTTTTGCCATTTGGATTTGTTTTTCATTTACTTCTTTTTTCAAATCAACTTGGTCCTTGTAGTGATTTTTCACTTTCTCAAATTTGAGAGCTTTGTTCTTCCAGGTGATGATCTAATGATAGACTTTTGACACAAGGTGTGTACCTCCTCCATTGACAGATTGTAATTTTTTATGGCCAATTTCTTTAGTTTAGTATTTACCCTAGCAAGCTACTCCTGCTGTTGATGAATGAATCTTGCATTTGATCTCTTTGAACATCAACATTTCATAGCTAATGATTTTTTGCAGTCAATGCTTCATTCTCTTGATGCATCTAATTCAAGTCCTTTTTTATTGAGTACATTTCAGCTTCTTCTATGGACTATTTAAAGATGGCCATTACTACTTCCTTCTCAGCCTTCTAAAATCATTCTTGAAGCTATTTGATAGCTTCATCTCTTGTCACTACAAGGTTGAGGATTGCTTATTCTGCAAGTCAGGAATAAAGTTCAGTAACCTCCGTAGCCAAGCATTGATTTTGCTATTGGGCCATTTCTAGTTGCACCTCTAAAATAATTCACCTACCCCTTGCATTTAGTAGCTTTGACTTGGTTACAATAATGTTCTCCAAAAGATCAAAGATGTCCAAAGTCGGTTGCCTGATTCCTACCAGTTGTTTCAACGACTTTTCATGTTGAGCTACATCTAACTTTCTATTGATTTTCCCTATAGTAGCTGATGAGACGCCATATGCACTAGGCCGCGATATCGCGTACGCGATATCGCGACCGCCGCGATATCGCATCCCATGCGATATCGCATACGCGATATCGCGTCTATCCCTGCAATATC
>MNCI01027262.1:608492-827749 GCA_015680685.1 Gnetum montanum | reverse complement strand
TACAAGCAAGCCTGGGAAGACAACGAACGATTAACCCCAAGTGTTTCTTGTGGCGTTAAGGCATTTAGTCTGCGGAGTTCGACCGGATCGCGCGTGTACGCTCGTTTCGTATGGTGGAGTGTAGGGGTACCTCGCCACTCATCAGTAGCTACATGTCTTAAAGTGAAAACATGTCTAGTAAAAATGCTACAGGTGCATTCAATGCTTCTACTACATGATCAACAACCACTTGTACCATTATCTCCTACCCTTGATGCTACATCACAAAGACAGTTGCCTCTTCACCTTCCTTTAACCTCACTGAGAAAGTCCCAACATTCCCAGAGATTTCTAGGAATATATGATGTGTTGCTAATGATACCATCACCTCTTGAGCATTAGGATCCAACCTCAAAGGTAGCTGTGTTCTTTGGGGAGAGAAAATGGGACCACCCCTCTTCATCTGGGTAATTGTTTGGGCCACATCATTAAGGTGACTCATCGCTAGCTGATGCATAGATGGATGTATCCCACTTGTTTCTTCTTATTACTCTTATTCACTCAAGAGCTATTCTTTGATTTTATGTAGATGCTCAATGGTTGCGCAAGCCTCCGATGTTATTTCCTAAGTGGGTGGTGGTGGCAATAGCTCCTCTTCTTGGGTTGTCGCTGGCATTTTATCCTTCATGGTTTCTAACCATGAGGCTAAGGGAGCATGCCTAAGAGTGTCATTAGACTAGCAAATAATGCCTGTCCTTTTACAAAGTTTTCTAATGAGGCAGGGTCTTCCTTCCATGTTCATTTTCCTTAAAATGTTTTTCAATCATCAAGTATAGTAGTTGTGTAAGGTTAATGGGGAACTTCCTACTTAGAGTAGTGCATACTTAGGTAGAGAAATTAGTCACCTTGCTTGGCCTCACTGTTGGATTGAGGTGATAGGGTGCAATCTTGAAATAAATCTACTCCACCAGTGTGAGCACACCATACTCCTTACGGTTGACCTCATAACATTGTTGGGTCCACTCCCTCTTGGCCTTAGGATATCTTTTGTAGAAAATTTAGCTAGTTGTGTTCCTATATCAAGTAACCCAAGTGCTTATGCAATGGCTTCTACCATGTAGAATACTTGAATATCCTTGATCTTGACAATGGACTCTAGCCTTTGGGTACTTTAGAAAAGATAGGTCTCTCCCATGTACCATGCTCCACTAGATGTGATGACTGGCCACATGGGAGAGGTCCACAATTATGTCCTTACCTCCTCTAGAGCTTTGTCCAAAAATTCTCGAAGTTGATCTCTTAAAGAACCAATCTTTGAATGTCTCAGGAGCGAATGATGTCTAGGCAAGCTTGATTAAGGTGACCTCAAGCCTTGGTGTGGGTCCAAGTACTTCTCCTCTTTTTAATTGTTTGGTTGGCACTTCTTCCTTTGGAATTTGTCAGATGGATTCCACTTTGGGCTCCTCCCAAAGAAGTCTTGCTGCATGGGTCGCCTTTGGTAGTTCTTGGCCTTGTTCTTGCTAGTCCCTTCTAGCTCTAGGTCATTTCTCCCATGGGTGTGAGGATTCTCCTTCTTCCAAATGTTGTTGTTTCAATGCCATTTGTAATCAGAATAAGACCATGGATTAGCAATCATTGTGTGACCTTAAAAAAATTAGGATACCTTAACTCTTAAGGATAGTTACACTTGGCTAAGCAATGATTATGGTGAATTTAATTAATCCAATTATCATTTACTTATGTATTATCATTAATAAATCATCTTGAAGGTTTTTGGAAGGATTAACTTATGAAAATGTTCATGTTTATATGTTGTTAAGGTTATCAACCCTTTGGGGAAGTTAGAAAAATTTTCAAAAAATTTCATTGATTTTTTTTCAGAAACCTTAATGTTTGTAGCCCTTACGATAAAGATCTTACCTCCAATAAGCACAAGATTAAAAAACAGAGTAATTTGAACAAATAGTTAGGAAGTTATGAGCTCTAGAAAGTTTTGGGCTTTGAAAAATTGCAAAAACACCCCATGTGTTATGAAAAAATGACAAAAATTCCCAAGTGCTCACTAATATATATAAGATCTAAACACTATGTCAATGAGGCCTAGTAAACAAGGCCTCATCGATGCGGTTGGTTGCATCAACGAGGCCTAGTTGATGAGGCCTCATCGACATAACTAGTTGCATTGATGAGGCCTCATCAACATAGTCAACAACCATCATTGACTTGGTCAAACTTTGAAAATACAAGGAATTTTTGGATGAAATTAGGATTAAATGAAAGCTTAGAAGACTAAGAATAGTATGAAAACATGAGAAGAGGGTGTTGAAGCTCATAAATTTTAAGAAATGGAGAAATTTTGATTTAGTGGATGAATGAAATGAAAGACTAAGGAGTGCTAAGTATTTTACACAATGGAAAATGTGAAATATAGGATTGTAGCAATGTCAAAGGTAAGGAACCTTAACTAATCAAGCCAAGGGCTATGCAAGTGGATCCTCCCCATAGTAGACGCATGCCCTTTCTACCCTTGCATAACCTAAACTATGGAGTCCATGGGCCCCATAGTCAATTTAATGATCATGAAAAGTTAAAGACCAACCTAAAAGAATCTACTTGAGAATCCCAACACATCAGACCAAGAAATAGAGCATAACATAGAACACGATAGTGAGGTGAGTTATGGTAGCATGGATGGATGATGGAGAAGGTAGAATGGAGTTCCAAATTGAGGTTGTAAGAAGTCCCTTGTGGAATTTGTGGTTAAAATGGCCTAGGAAGTTCCATCCTCAGTGTAGACCAAAACCATCCACTTTTAGTGACTTCGTGTCATCACTCTAAGACTAATCCACTCACTCAATACATAAGAGTGCTTCCACAAAACAACCACCATTCTACAAAGAGAGGAAAAGAGAAGTAGGAAGTAAGAGAGAGAGTGCTTTATTTGGAGGATATCTTCAAGCATAAGTGCATGTCATACAAGTTTAATAATTAGTACTTGTAGCCCATTTATTTGTTCAAGGGGTGTGCTTTGAATTTCCATTGTTACACACACACACACACACACACACACATCATTTTTTTTAGATGGGAACCACACCATGCAACGACATTATTTGTATTCCTATTAATGGTTGGTGTGGAATGGTAAGAAGTTCATGAGAAACACACAAGAGCTCAAGCAAGAAGAACAAGAAAAAGAGTAATGAGTCCCCTTGAAGTCACACCCTTTACAAACCTTTGAATCCTTCCTAATTCCAAAACTACCAAGGTCATCAATTGATTAAATGTTTCTTTAACGAAAGGGACCTCAAATTTCCAAAACAAGGAAAACCATAGAGTTCATTAAAGGGTAGATGATGTGGACTCACTACCTATTCTATAAAAAATAAACCATGTCAAAGTCATTAGACATCATAATTCAAAAATAGAAACCAAACATCAACAATCACACATTAAGCACAAACAAATCATCATTAGTAAACAGTAATAGTGGCACTATGTCTTGTGACAATAAAGCAAATTTATTAGCAAAAATGAGAAAATATCACACTTAAATAAAAAAAAGGTAAAATATATAAGAAAATGTAAAATATTCAAGAAGATTTAAAGGTACTAAAGATGGTGTAAATTAGAAAAATTCAAAAATCAAAGATTTGTAAAATCAAAAACATGAAAAACAAAAAGGTAGAAAAACTAAGAGGCCAATTTGATGGTTAGCATAGATGGTCATCTCCCCGACAATTGAGTTGGAATGGGGAGATATAAAAAATAGAATGTGGTCGTCCATTCATTGAGGTGATATTTACATTGGCCTTTCTTAGTTTGAGGAAAGACTTCACTTGTTGGATGTTGACCAACTACTTCTTATTTGGATAGTTAGGTTTGTAGATCAACATGGCCCCAGAGGGAAAGGTTTTATCAATTATATAAGGTCCCTCCCACAATGTTTGAAATTTTGTCTTTTGGGAGACATTTGTAGGGTTCCAGTTAAGAACCTTATCGCCTAGTTGAACTTTTACTTTCATGATTCTAAGGTTATGACGTTGCTTACTAAATGACTTGTTCACATAATTCAAGGATTGGGCCACTAATCAATTTTTTTCTAACACATTCAGATTGATCAATCTTTCCTTCTATGCTAGACTTAGGTCAAGGTTTAGATCATAGGCTGTTGAGAGTGTACAAAGCTTAGATTGGATTGGGAATGTTGGAAGTTTCTTGTACACTAACTCATAGGAAGAATAGCCAATATGAAGTTTCCAAGTTAAACAATAAGTCTAGAGAGCATCATTAAGTTTTGTACTTCAGTCCTTCCTATATTTGCTAATGGTCCACATTAGTATTTTTGTAATCTCCCGATTAGTTACCTCTGCTTGAACATTGGCTTGGGGGTGATAAGGTGTTGTTAATTTATGTTCTACTCCTATGTGTTGCATTAATTTTCTAAATGTGACACCTATGAAATGAGTTCCATTATCAAAATTTAGTGAACATGAAACCCCAAACCTATTCATGATATTTTGTTGTATAAATTTTTCAGTAGTGGATGATGCACAATCAATAATGGCTATCACTTCTACCCATTTTGTGTAGTAGTCAACTATTACTATAATATACACATTTCCATTGGACATGGGTGTGATGGAAATCGTGAAGTTAATGCCCCATATGTCAAAAGGATCTAATGGTTGAATCCACTATTGAGGACCTTCCATGTGAGTAGTCATCCCCTCATCACATTGACAACATTCACAAGACTTGATGAACTGGTGGGCATCCCTAAAGATTGTAGGCCAATAATATCCTACCATTAGTATTTTTATGGTTGTGCATCTCCATGCATAGTGGCCTCCACAAGGCCCTTCATGAGCATCTTGGAGAATGTGTAGTTGATCTTCATCAAGGACACATAAAAAAATTAGGCCATCATCACATAGCTTGTAGAGGTGTTCATTGATTTCCATAAAGTATTTGGCCCAATGAAGAAATTGTTACTTTTTTCTAAAATCCAAGTCTTGTGACATCTCTTGAGTGAGAAGATATGTGAGGATGCCATTATACCATATTATTTTTTAGGTGTTTATTCACTTATTACTCTAGTAAAGAGGATTTCATTTAGAAACTAATTAGAGAGTAGGCTCTCCTCCTCTTTGTTATCCCATCTTAAGTAAGAGAGGTGGTTAGAAACCACATTCTTAGTTTTTTTTCACTCTACCATAGTGAGATCAAATTCCTACAAGATCACAAGCCACCATATAACATAAGGGCTCACCATCGGCTTATTCATGAGGAAGTAAATTGCATTGTGATCCATATGCACAAATACTTTGTAACTAAGCACATAGTGCTTAAAATTTTCTAGCACATACACCACTATCATTAATTCTTTCTCCATGGTGGTGTAATTTAACTGCTCCCCCACAATACTTTTACTAGGGTAATAGATGTAGTATGGATGTTTCTTATCATTCATCTATGTGAGCACAGCTCCCAAGATGTAGTTAGATGCATCTGTCATGATGTGAAAAGGTTTGGACCAACCTAGTGCTTGTAAAATTGGTGTTTCTACAAGTTTCTCCTCTAATTTTTGGAATGCATGTTCACATTCCTTAGTCTAGATGAAAGGAGCATCTTTCTTTGTAAGCTCTACCAACATCTTTGCAATCTTATAGAAATTCTTAATAAATTGCTGATAGTAGACAGTGTGTCCAATAAATGACCAAACATATTTAATAATACCTAGTTAGCGTGTTATTCCTTGGATGATCCTTATTTTTTCTAAGTCTACCTCAATCCCTTTTTGTGAAATTTGTTTTCCTAGCACAATGTCTTCTTCGACCATGAGATGCCTCTTTTGCTAGTTCAACCATAAATTTGTCTTAACACATCTCTTCAACACTTGTTCAAGTTGATCCAAGGCTTGCTAAAATGTAGCTCCATAGGTGAGAAAGTCATCCATGAAGACTTCAACACCACTAGCAATTTTCTATTGAAAGATACTAAGGACCAAGCATTGAAATGTTATAGGGACATTGCATAGACTGAATGGCATCTTACAGTATGTAAAATTCTCTCAAGGACTTGTAAATGTTGTCTTGGCCTAGTCTTCTAGTGAAATTTGGATTTGGTTATAGCCACTATAAACATCTAAAAAGCTATAATAACAATGCCTAGATATGGTGTCTAGCATTTGGTCTACAAATGGCAAAGGAAAGTGGTCCTTAAATGTTGCCATATTCAATAGCCTGAAGTTGATGTAGACCTACCATTTTCCACCCTTCTTTGGTACTACTATGAGTAGGTTAATCCACTTACTATCCCTGACTAGATAGATGAACCCTACCTTGAGGAGTTGCTCTATCTCCTCCTTGACAAGTTGCTTCAATTTGGGATTTAGCCATCTCCATAGCTACCTTCTAGGCTTCATGGCTTAATTGGTGTATATGGGATGCTAGCATATCCTTGGATCAATTCTGGTTAGCTAGGGATATGACCAAGCAAAGACTATTGACCATTTTTTCACCACTTTCAACAACTTCTCTTTTTGCTTAAGAGCAAGTTTAACATTAATGATGAATGGTTTATCATTCTTTAAAAATGCATACTCCATACCAGCTGGTAAATTTTTTAGTTCTAATGGCTCTTACTTGAAGTGATCTGGGATCTCCAACTTCCCCCAATAGTTATCATCATCTTCATCAAAGAGTTGAAAATGGATTTATTTAATTTTATACATGCCTTCAACATATGCACAAGTAAAACTCTCAATTGGTTTCATGCATATTATGCTGCTATCAAAATTAGTTATCAGCCACTGTGTGCCCTACTATTATGTGGCTACTACATACATACATCGTTGAATATTAATTTATTTTGCACACTGATTGAATGCCCTAATGTATGTACTTTTGATGGACCAAATCTTTTGCACATAATTGCACTCATTATCGTTGTATGCGATGCATGGAATATGCTTCTTATTATTTATTCCTAGGTCATTTTTCTTAGATATTTTGAGAGATAAGTCCATTATACCCATTCGCACATCAACTGTGCTTAACCAAGTCATTCCCATGATGATGGGGAAGTCACTTTTGAAGTTGTCCACCTTGATTACCACAAAATCAGCAAGATAGGACCACCCAAAAAATATGGTCACAATATCCTCTACTAATCCCAAAGGGATAGTAATCAACTAATCTACTAATTCTAGATGGATGTTGCTCTTCTTAAGAGGTGGTAGGTTCTAAGCCTTGTACATATCATGGGAGATGAGGTTAACTCCAGAACCAAAGTCAAGGAGAGCTCTGCATGGCTCTTGTCCAGAAATCTGTAGATAAATGAGTGGACTTCCTAGATCAGATCTCTTTGTAGGAAGATTGTCAACCTTGATCCAATGATAAACAACATGAGTTAGCATTACAGTGCAAATCCTCGGTGGCACTTGGTTTGAAGGACACTTAAAGGTATTTGATGCAAAGGGTGAGGGTGATGGACATGAAGGATCATCAACTAGAGTAGGTTGTGAGGGTTGGAAAGGACTATTAGGCCAAAAAAAAGGTCATTTCCTTGATTGATTATCTAGACCACTTGGTTGAAAAACCAGTAGTGAGTGTATAGCCCTTGTAGCATTTTGTTGTTGTGGCTATGAAGGAATCTCACCCTACATAGGAAAAGCTAGAGGTAATTGTATTGAAGGTGAAGGTGTAGGTGTATAGGGATGTGGAGGATGATAAGGATATGGATATGGATTTTTTCCTCGAGTAGATGGTGAATATCTTTGGTGATACTCTAGAGGGTAATAAAGATGCTAGAATGATGTATGGCTTGCAGAACTCCTAGAGGAGATGGGCTCCTAAACTTGTAGATGGGTTGCTTATAAGGGTACTGCTGCCTTGGTGGTGGCATTTCCCATTATTATGGTTGTTACCACTATTGGTATTATTCATAAGGTTGTGGAGGAGTTCCACTTGGGTAGTAAGCTTGTTGCTGTTGGTGGAACTTCTTTAGATTACCTTGAGGGTAAGGTAATCATCTTGAAGCTTGCCTACATGCTAGGTGAGAATTCAATACATACACTCTAGACTCTTATAAGTGTAACACCATAGGGTAACATCCCTTTAGATGTTCGTATTGGCATATGTCACATTCAATTTCATCATTAGAGTTAAAATCCACAACTTTCTCTACTACCACAGCTTTTCCCTTACCTCTTTGGTAGGCACGTTTAGCTTCTTTTCGCCTCTTATGATTACAATCACTATTTTGTTCTTTGGCTTCTTTAGCAATCTTTAAAGTAGTTTGAAATTTTTCATCCAAAGAGTCCCATAACTTGTCAACCTTGGCCAAAATGTCAAAAACAAATTTTTGGATAGGCAAGGTTTTTCTATGTACTACTTCATCAAGTGGTAACTCCTCTTCGTCACAAAATTAGACCTCTTCTTTTCTAATGGACAAGTTCCTATTATACTCTTCAACACTTTCCCTTTTTTGTAGCTCACCTTCTTCTTTTGCTACCTAATTAATTAACCTTTTGATCTGATAAGAACTCAATTTAGATAATCTTCCTTAGGCATACACTGTAAGGGTTCTTCTTGTTTCTGTTCTAAGCCCATCTATGATGTGGTGAGGTTGTTCCCTCTGAGAATAACCATAGTCAAGGCATCAGTGTAATAGTGAATAGTAGTAGCCCATGGTAGCATCCAAGGGTTCATGTGCTTCTTCTTTCCAACCTTGGATTTTCCTTCTCAAATTAGACACTTTGGAGTATGTCTGGTATTTGTCATTGAACATCTCTAACATGGTCCTCCATCTTTGGATAGATTCTAGTTCCAAAGATNCTCTAACATGGTCCTCCATCTTTGGATAGATTCTAGTTCCAAAGATCGGTACCAACTTTTAGCTTCCTTAATGAGTGTCCTTAGGAAAAGCTTGAGTTCCTGCCACTCACTCTCTATGTTTTGTAAGGCACAAGCATCTTGAAAAACTTGTAGATGTATCTAGGGATCAAAATTGTATCTCCCCTCAAATCTTGAAATATTGTTTGTATCTAGATGCTTGATTTGACTATCCTTCATATGCCTAGTTGGGATTTTCATTGCCTCTACAATGTTGAACATACTTTAAGTCACCAATAGAGTTTCATCATCATTGCTACATTGATGACACCAATGACGGTTTTGGCCACCCCTTCGATTTTGGTGGCCTTCATGGTCATTACTGTTTCACTGATCACCTTCATCATGGTTCTTTTGATGGTGGCTTTCATGAGAATCGTCAGATGAAGAGGAATTTTTGGAATTAAATGAAGAGGATGAAGAGGAAGGTGGACCACCACTGCCACCGTAGTGTCTACCACCACTCTTACATTTATTACAATCACCATCCTTAGATCCCTTGGTGTTGTGGTGCTTGCCCAAGTCCCTACCTTGGCTATCACTCTTTCCTAAATCTAGTTTATGAATAGTCAATCATAGAGTCAAGTTCACACCCTTGCCATCTATAACAAGGGGTGAAGAATCTTAATGTTGAGAACCTTCCAAGGGAGGATCCTCATTATCATCTTGGTGTATTAGGAATAAGGGATTGGTATCATGTTTTCCCTTTGTAGCTTCATGAAGCTTTTATTGATGTTGATCTTGTTTGCATTTTGTTTCAGTGGGACAATAGTTTTGAGTGTCACAACCATCCACAACATATTCTTCATAAAGATCTACTATGCCCAAATTCTTAAGGGTTTTGAATAGCATCCCGAGCATAGATCTATCGAGGGGCAAGATGATGTTGCCCTCCATATCACACCATCGCATCTATTCATCTTGATGTAGGATGAAGGTAAAATTTGGCACAAACTCATCTGGATTAGTGTATAGCACCTTGCATTCTTGTGGGACCAATGGTTTGGTATCCTTGTGCTTGCAAGAAGAAGAAGACATTTTTCAAAAAAAAAATTTAAAAAAAAAATTATTAGTGTGCTTTTACAGTGGGAATGATATTGACCTTGCGGTTCATACAACGATATTAACGGTATTCACCTAAATCTAAATAGTGCACATTCCACAACAAAGTCCTTGGCAATGGCACCAATGATAAGTAGTGAGGTACCCCTATGTTCAACCATACAAATCACAAAGCGTTCATGTGCAATCTGGTCGAATTCCATGGACTTTATTGTTTTCAATGCACTAGCCCTTTAGGAAATGAATCTAGCCTTAAGGTCAACTATTGTCTTTCCAATTACACTTGTGACATTTGTTGGTATGGTTAAGTGTAACTGAGGCATATAATTTTTATCATTTTATGTTTTATAGTTCAGTGCTCGAAGTGTAGATAAAAGGAATTTGATTAACTAATCTAAATTAATTAATTTACTAGTATTTAACTAATCCTAAGATAAGCATATGATACCACTTGTTGTACATGTCATGAACCCATGTATCCATTGCTGGGTGACCAAGCACTATGTTGTTGGGTATACCAAGCAATAATGTTACTGGGATTACCAAGTGAATACTTGTTATGCTCGAAGCGATGATACTTATGTGTGTAATCTTTCTATCTTAATTGCCTCATTAATGTAGTAACTAAAAATTATTTAATAACTAATGGAAAAAATTTAATAAATAATTGAGAACATTAAATGCATAAATAAAATAGCTAATCTATCCAAAGTGCTACATGGTTTATTAAAAAGCTCATCTTTATTGCTGCACACACTATCGTGCTTAGGTACAACAATGCTTGAATAGAGATCTATACACTCAATGACTCCTACTGTATGCACTCGAAGGAAAAATTATAACCTTCAAATGTAAAAGATGCAAGAGCTTCACTACAACTACAATCTACTTATGCCATAAATGTGGCTACAAGCATGTATTTATAGCTGACACATGGCACTACATTGATGGGGCCTCGTCGACTCATGGTGAGCTGCGTTGACTAGGCCTCATCGACATAACCAACTTAATGTGACTCATCAAGAGGGTTAGGGCTAATATGTATAGTTTCAGGGATGCATCCTAATAAGCTTTATTATGAATTTATCTTGATGTATGTTTAAGTTTTTTGCAATATTTTTTTAGGTTGGTATTGTAGAATAATCCCTTGTATGATTATCCTTAGCATGATTATTAGGCTACTAACACTTTGACTGGTTTTTTTTAACATGACCTTTGATGTGTTTGTAAATTATTGTGGTTGTTAAGGCATAGTCCATTCTTGAACCCCTGTTTGACATGTTTTTTTGTGCTTGAGTGATGTCATGTGATACTCATCATGGCAATGCCATTACACTTGACATTTAAAATTAAAAGTTAAGAACTATTAAGAGTATTTTTCTTATTTTTGTTTCAATAATAAAATGGTTAAAATGCTAGATTGTCTCAATCTTCTTGCTTTTTTTTTCAATTCTTATATAGTTTTGTATTTGTGTTCAATAGATTTTTACCAAACTTCCAGTTCTTAAAGTTAAATGTTAATTTTTCATTAATTATTCAATTTCATCCTATCCTTATTCCATCTTTATTAAGAGCTTAATCTTTACCATCTTTGTTAGCAGTTTTTGAATATTCATTCCTTTGATGCCTTTGTTAAGCTACCATTTTGTTTATGTTTGCTAGCATGTCCTGAGCATATTTTTTGTTATTGTTTCTCATGTAATAGATTTATGTTTACCCTGTCCAAGAACTTTTGTTTAACATGCTTGATTGTCCCATCCTTTTTTTCTAATCCTTTTGTAATCTTTATTTGTCATGATTTTTCTTCCCATCTATTAATATAATTGACCTAATGTTTCACTTAAGAAAAGAGTTTAATCTTTATCTACATGTAATTTTATCATATTATCGTTAATCATGGACTTTAATGTCTTTCTTGGAAGACCTTTTAGTGGGTTTTTAAAATGGTTATGTGGCAAGCCTTTTAAAGTTTTTTATATTATAATCTTCTTTGAGTATAACCAAATCATTTGAGACATCATTATTATATCTTATGTACAATAAAAGTTAGTTCAAGTATTCCTATAATATTTATATTATACAATTTATCCTTATTTGTAACATTCAACATTATTAAAATATACTTAGTAATTAAGGTACAATCATTAGTTTTTTAATATACATAAAAGGAGTTTAGAAATGTTACAATGATCCATGAAAGCATACAACTACTTATAAGCCATGAACATGCTAGGTAAGATCATCATCATAAAAATCATACAACATAATGGAATAACAAGAGAGGTGATTGTACATCAATAAGATGAGGAGAAGATATTTCCTAAGACAACATTAGGTCTAGAGTACTAAGTTGTAAATATGAAAAGAAGAAGAAGAAGAAGAAAGGATACCTATAAGAAAAGCTTCTAAAGAAAAACTCCTAACCCTTCCAAATGATACTTAAGAAAAAACTATTAGCCCTAGTTCATAAGGGTTGATAAAATGAAGACCTTCATAACCTAATCCTAATTAAAGTATCCTAAAACTGTAAGTCCTAGATATGCCCAACTTCCAAAAAGAAGCTTGGAACATCAAGGACTGAAGATTGAAGAAAAGTAAGCATAGTGAGTCCATATGTCAAAAGGCAAAGATAAGGAATTTACAAAGATAACTACATAAGAATATGACAATTGAAAATAGTTATCATAGCATAGTTGTGGATTGCTTAAGGAGCTTAACATGGCCTAGCCCATATATGACTAAGTAAAAGAAAATTTCCAACAACACTATAAATCTGATAGGGAACCCATGATGAGGAGAGATCCTAGGACAATGAAATTATTTTAGCATTATGAGAGGAAGAAGCACACCACCAAAATATGAGAAGAGCCCATGAACTTCACCTAGAATTATAAAAAATTATCATCATTATCATCTCAACCTTCTTCCAATAAAATGAGGTTGGTTATATGAGTCCTTCTTTTCCATCTAGTTTTATGAAGAGCTAGATCTCTGTTTATTTGCAACTACTTTAGATCATCTTTGATTGTTTTTTTCCATATCTTTTTGGATCTTCCTTTAAATAGCTTTCTTGAAACAGTGATGTAGTAGCCTTTTTTATATGCTTATTATCTAATCTTCTTTTCACATGCCAGACCATCTAAGATGACATTCCTAAACTACAAAAAGTCCAAATGAAATAATAAAACAATTACAAAGATGAGGGAGATATAAAACTAGTACTAGTTGTACTGTATTTATAACAGTATATAATTAGTACTAATCTATGAATTATATTATTAATAACTCTTTACATACCATAGTCGATTGCTAATCATAAGACCTAGGGTACTCAAACTCATAGGGAGTATTGCATACTACAATCAATCTATTAGTAATGTTTTACAATGATGTCCTTTTAAATAAAATTGTAGAACATTGTATATTATAGTTACCCATGTACGCATTAAAAAAAATCTAACAAACATATGTCTAAGTATCTATATTTAAGTCATATTAAATAATTATTTATGTTATTTTTTATAGCTCAATATATAATATCATTTTAAATAGTAAGCCTAATCACTAAATTATAAAGTCTTTTATAGTTTTATTAACATCATTTTATCACATAAAATACTATTACCTTATCTCAATATTGATAATCTTATCTCAATTTTAGTTCTTATATCCTTATAAATTAGGTTGCACAACTATTTAAAATACCTATTACTATTTCTAATTTTCTTTATGGCATACAAGTTTTTGTATACTCTTGGATCTTAAAGTGAATACCAAACAATAAGCTCCATAGAGATTCTATTATTATTTTTCCAATTTAGATATGATGTAATAATTCTTGTATAGAAATATTTTATTACATGATCACAACATTATTTTCCTAGAATAATGCCTCCAAGTTGGTAAGGGTGGTCCTAGTGGTGGGCTTGAAACCTAACATCGCTAAATGTAGATTATGTGAGCATAGCAATTGGGCTATGGTCTATAGTCTTATGATGTGAAAGTTTAAAACCTTTCTTTCATTGTCTTCCTCTCTAATCTTCTCCCTTCCATATGTTCTCTTTCCCTCCAATATGTTATGAGGCCTCAAAGTTAAAAGCTAATCAATACTCTAAGTATAATCCCTATACCATTATTATGCCTTCATTGTTAGCATTATCTAACTATATTGTTAAAGACTTTACTTCACAAAATCTATTAGTTCTACTATTGTATCCACTTTTCCATTCCCCAATGATGAATGCAAGTGTGGTTTCAACATTATTCCATTCAAGTTTGAGTACCCAGAATGGTCCAAAAATAACATCAAAAGGCATATTTTTAGCTCACAAATGCATCAAGGAACCATTTGGGCTCATAACCTAGCATATGAGCATCACTTTTGACAAGCTTGAAAAACTTTGGGAACAATAATTTTTCTAAGTGTTAAGGATGACATTAATGTAGCATTAGCATTAGTCTTGGACCATCCTATCCACATCACCTACCTCAAAATTGCCTTTCAACCTTTGTTTTTACCCTACAAGATTCCAAATGGTTCGTCCACAACACTTTCAAATGGTAGGCATTAAATTTTGGCATTTTGACAAGATGACATTGGAACTTGGAGATGAAATTTTATTCAAGTATAGGGCTAACACTAATGTTGACACCAACATCAATGTTAGCACACCTAGAACCATCCTTTTCTTCTTCACAACACTTCTCACTTGCATTCTAACCTCAATCTTAGCCTCTCAAGTTCTTCGACAGCTAATCGACATCAATTCCAATGCAAGAAATGTTAGTTTTAGCTTGTTTGAAAGTAGTCTTGGAAATCATAACCTAAAATGTTTCTAATTATTTCAAGTGATGCTGATGCTAACATCAACATTAGCATCAATATCACTATGCTCATGTCATCATCACCCAAGGTCATGAGGTTTGGATTTTGGTAGCATTTCCTAGGTTTACAAGCTCCTTGGTATCCAATAAGCATCATTATGACACATTTTGACATTAGTTTAGGCATACTATAGGCTTGGATTGACATCTTGGAAAAATGCTAAAAAAAATTTCTAAGTCTTTTACTAGTGTTGACATTGATGCCAATCTCAACATTAGCACTTTTGGGACATTCATCTTGAGGCCATTAACCTACACACTCTACAATTGACATTATCTCCTAGCTTCTTGAACTCCTTGATATCGTCATGGTACCATTTGACATTAGTTATGTGTTAAAAGTGGTCCTAGAGGCTTGACCTTATAGCTTGGCAAACACTAGGAAAAATTTTCAAAGTCCTATTAATGCTAATGTTTACACCAATATCAACTTCACCTCTAGTTGGACCCATGTGACCTATTCTTGCAAGTCAAACTTATTAAAAAATTAACTCCACATGAAATTCACTTGACTTAGGGGTTGAATTTGGCTACCTTGAGCTTATAAATATGGGATAAAAACCCATATTTTGGGGTTGGCTTCTTAAGATCTATAGCACTTTTCAAGATATTGAGAGATCAAAGGCACAAGCATCTAGCATCCTAGCATCTCCCACATGCTTCATGCCCACCATGAATTCAATTCAATGTTCAAGTCTCCAATAGCCCAAGCACTAATATTGAAGTTGTGCCAACATCAATCAAGTAGTTCTTGCATTAGGTTCGAGACTTTGAATTTTTTCAAGATAAACATTAGTCTCTAGAGTTAGAATTTTTCAAACTCTAGTGTCAATCTCAGGACGCTTAGTTAATGGTATCTCATTTTGACCCTAAATTGATTATGGATAACATCTATAACTTCCCATTCATATATTCATCCTCAAAACCCATGTTTTGCTTGCAAATTAGGTTATTATTATCAATTTTATTTCACTTACATATTTTCATCAACACTTGTAGTTTGGCCTTTCATAAGAGGCAAACAATTTTTTTTAGCAATAGAGTCTTTTCTTTGTTTGCAAAGGGAATCAAAACTCTTTCCTCCATATCATAGTTCTTGATATTTTAATATTTTACAATATTTTATTGACATTTATATACTTAGATATTTTTTCATTTCTCATAGTCCTTATTCCATACCTGGTTTTATTTTTAGCAATAAAATCTTAGTTAATTTTACTACTTAAACCTGTCATTTTCATCATTCTCGTGTAGTTCCTAGTTCATGTGTGGTAAACTAAGTCCACATTCAATTAGAGGTTTGTGCACTTTTGTACCGTAATCATTGACTATTGAAGGTTACATTGAACTAAAGAGCATTTATGGTTGTGGATTAAGTAGTTCAATAATTAATTCATGGATATGTTCTTATGAGATCGAGAAAGAACAATTCCATAGGAACATCCCCCACAAAGAAATACTACAAAATTTAAAAACATAAATGTATACATTGCTAATAATCTATACAGCTTAAAATTAAAATGGACATTCATAGAATAATTGAAATTAAAAAATTACATACAATTTTAAGAAGTAAGCCAATCAATGATATTTTCTAAAGAGTTATAATTAGTATTTGAAATGCATTGTAGTATGTTTAAGGTATTTTATATAAAAGACTAGGCATGAAATAATTGAAGTAATTAAATATGATAAAATGAAGGTCTCATTTCAATAAAATTCTAAAAAATCAAAGCATAAAATAATATAGAAGAAAAAATAAATTTATCCTTTAAATATAGAGGATGAAGTATTCTATGTAAGAAAGTATTGAGGGACAGGGCTCTCAAAATTAGAAACAAGTTGACTATAAGTACAACTGTAAGATATATAGCCAACATAATACTTTAAAGGAACTTACTAAACATATAATAATCATAAAAAAGAGCTAGCTAGCAAACACATACTAATAGAGGTAAGTATTATGAAATAAGAGATTTTATGTTGTATTGTGTAGGCCAAATTTATACAAAAAAGAATTTACATAAAATTGATTTTTTACCATGAATTTCAGGTAGCATGCACGAATGTCTATTCTTGGCTTAAGTTTACTATCTTATTGAACAACAAATTTGCTATGCACATATGCCTTGCATGGTAATATCCTTTAATACTTATAATGTTTCCTTTCATGTCTTTTAATGTCAACATAATTTTATAAATTTACATTTCTTAATTATAAAAAGAGGATCTATACCATTGACCATTCTTTGTTCGTTAAGCTTACTTAAGCTCTAATATTATTTGGAAAAGATATTGAAAGTAAGGATTCTATTCATATTTAATTAATGATAAAAGACATTGATTATGGTAATATATGATGTTTTTTTAAAACGTTATATTTGATGTTTTTAGGACTATGCCTTTGCATCAAATTGCCCTTTTAACTTTCTTTAATGCACTCACCATTAACTTTTTCAAGGCATGGTGGACATAAAAAGTCATTCGGACTATGTTCTCAAAGAGTCCGTATTCAATGAATCGCTGCAAATAAATCACGACCAAGGTGTCCAAAGTTCTGCTCTTCTATTTATTGGGTTTCTGAGATTGTTCAAAGTTGAATGTAATTTCCATGCATTATGGTTTGTTTTAACACACAAAAAAACTATTCTTGAAAAGTAAATGATTATTGACAGTTCTTAACACGATTATGGTCTGGATTTTTATTGTATTCTTTTTTGAAAAAAAAAATTATTCGGTTTCTTAAATTTTGAACAACCCAACACACAGCGATAAAATATTGCAGAACATGCGGAATCTCCGAAATTTTACAGAACATCAAAAAGTCCGCAACTTGTTGGTGGATCCGCTAGTTTCACGAGCTATTAATTCGGATGATCTTTGTAAATTTTCAAGTAAAGGAAAAATCCATAGTCGGCCCCAGCGTGAGCGGATCGTCGATCACGTGGATTAAGCCGAAGCTGTTCAGAAACCCCTTTGCCGGAGCCACGGCTATAACCGCCGACCTGTTTTTTCCCATAACAGTGGCGTGGAAATAGAATCTCAGCCGGCTCACTTTCTCCTTCCTCGTTTTGGCCTTAGCTGCCGCAGAGGCCACGCAAAAGAACATCAAAACCAGTAAGAGCAGCACAAGAAATGGGATCTTGGCATTGGCAGCCATTTTTGCTTTTCTGCGAGCTTCGTCGTCTCCTGGGCCTGAGTTTTAAAGTAAGGAGCGGCTACTGTGGTATAGTTGGTGGGAGCAGAATGACTATGCGGTGTAAAATGCAGATGTGCAGCAGTAGTTGAGTGTTTTGCTGTACTCAGCGTGCCCAGGAGCCCTCCAAGAACTCTCATTGCAGATGTTTTTTCGTTTTTGTTTCTGTTATTTTGCGTAAGTGGGCTCGTGGAGTCTCTTTTCTGTGTGAGCGACTCATCAAGACCTCTGCACAGTAAGAATTGTGGCTGATCATTTACAGGTAACAAAATGAAGGAGAGAGTATCGGATTATGAACCATGGTTGAGTCTGGTTAAAAGCAGGAAATGATGTCACAAGTTTATATATGTTGCACTTTGGGCCAGCGGCTTTCTCAATCGCTCAAAAGCAAAGGTAAAGTATGTTTCACGATATGTTGAGCATTTTGTTTCTTTTGGTATTTCGCCTCCTTAGTCTTCAGTCCCCACTATCCCATGCCTTCTTAGAAAACGGAAGGTAAAAGTTCCACCAGCTACTTCATTGATTTTGAAATGCCGGAGAATCGCTATAATTGAAGAATCAGCGTGCAAATTCTTGGGTTCAAAGGTTTATTTTAAATTAAAAGTGGAGGACAGGATTTAACTTTCTTAAGAAAATCACCCTAATTATGCAGGTTAGAAGCTGTTGAAAATGACTTGCATGTGTTTATTTCCTATCATCACCGATTCGGACAGTTACAATGTTGCAGCAGAAAAATTGTATCATTTGTGAGTTAGTAGATGAATCACATCCTTAAATATTTTTTAACTCAGTGTTACTTATTAGAATCAAATTCATAAATTAGAGTTACCAAATCTAAAGTTTTACTATTAAACTAGCACTTCATTCTGAATTTAAGCTTGTATGGTTACAAATTTTCTTTCTCAATTTAAACTTACATTGTTGTAAACTTTCTTTGAATAAATATTGCTCTTTATCATCTTCCGATGATTCATTCTCAGTTCTCACACTTAGTTCAAATCATTTAAATGCATGATGCGAAATCGGCATCCTCAGTTCTCACACTTAGTTCAAATCATATAATTGCATTATGCAAAATCGGCATCTAACGGGACTTGTGGACATGATTATTGGAACTTCTTTAGAATAGGAAAATTTGAAAAACCATAAACAACGAACAATGAAGGCTTCAATGTCAAAGCTAGAGTCCATGCCTGGTTGCAATACTCAAAATTTTGGAACTGGTCTGCATTAATGGCAATGGATCATGCAATGATGTATTGGTGCATGAACAATCAGGTTGAGCAGTGGGAACAGAGATTTAGATAAATCCCAGGCAACATAGGCAGTTCGGCACTATTCTCACCCGTTAGACACAGCGTGCGTAGGAGATCTGGGCATATCTTTTTCTTGCAAAACAAGGTATTAAACCTTCGCTTGAAACTTACAAAACTATCAAGACTGACACATTGCTACTATTAATGCAAACGTTTATTATGGTAAAGTACATAAATTTATCATGACCTCTAATATCATATTATGTGATACCACACTCTACATATTAGATGTACCACATACTATGAAAAGGAAACCTTTTTAACAAAGAATGCAGTTAATTTTATTTGGAGAAAACACTTTGTTGTTCTTTATGAAACAATGGATTCACCATTAAAGGAAACCTTTTTAACAAAAACCTTTTCAACAAAGAATGCAGTTAATTTTATTTGAAGAAAACACTTTGTTGTTCTTTACGAAACAATGGATTCACAATTAAAGGAAACCTTTTTAACAAAGAATGCAGTTAATTTTATTGAAAGCCTTTTTAACAAATAATGCAGTTAATTTTACTGGAAGCCTTTTTAACAAAGAATGTAGTTAATTTTATTTGGAGAAAACACTTTGTTGTTCTTTACGAAACAATGGATTCACAATTATTATAGGATTGTTAGATTTTAATGAAAATCATAATTTAAAAGTACAATACAAGATTCAAGTAATATAAGTATAATTCAAGATGTTGTTCTAAATGAATGTGACATTGTTTATGTTATGTGTGAAGCCAAACCCTAGTTGTTAGATATTTTAGAAAGTAAAATTTTTATCATTAGTTAAAATATCTAGATTCAAAGATGTATTATTTCAATGATTTTAAATCATCAACTAAAATATCTAAAAGGTGATTCACGATATCGGACCCTCGATATCAGGCACGCGATATCATGGCCTAGCTAGCAATATCGGATACATGATATCGTGGTTCCTGTGTGAGCCTATAAATACACAATTGGTTGCACGGGAAAGTCATAAGAAGTTAGAATTAGAGTAGGATCTTTTTGTCAGTTTTTCCTCTCAACCCTTTCCTCAATGCATGCCCACAGTGTGATGATTGTAATTGTATGAAACCTTTATTTGAGTGCAACGTACTTGGACATGCACATGACTGGCAATAAAGATCGAGATTACTTCATCATTGTAGCATTCACTTAGTTTAACTATTATTTATTGCTTTCTTACTTAATATCTCTTTACCTTCCTCTCCTACCCCTGTTATTAAACACGGAATGAGTACAACTTAATCACGAGCATTTAAGTGTGACTACTTGGTATCCCAATAGCATACCTAGGACATGCACTTGGTAATCACAGTGGTAATACATGAGGTCCAAGATGTGTATGGATGATTAAGGAATGGATGCTCATCGCAATTAGGCTAGCTTAGGCTCTCTTCTCCCTTTCCCTATTAGTTTAAACAGAGTTATTTTCCATTGCCTCTATGAGTAGCATAGTGATAGAAAACACATCATACACCTTACTCTGGACTAAACCATATGTGACAAAGCAAATACTAATCCAGGTGAGAAGAAAGTGAACTGTGATCAATGAGTAACTATCTAGATATCACAACTTATCCGTCTACAGAGTTCAACCAGATCATGCATGAACACTGGTATTAGTATGGTTGAGTGTAGGGGTACCTCGCCACTCATCATTGGCACCATTACTAGGGATGGTGCTAGTTATCTAGATTAGTTACATCATACAAGATCGCTGTAACAAAGTATTCACGATATATCTCTTAGAAAAGAAATTAATTTCAATTAAGTCACACACAGTTCACAAAAATGTCTCTCTTACAAGACTATGACAACGCAACAACCAGTAAGGAAATTCATTCGAGAACCAACAAATTATACAATCATGAAAATGAAGTTTGGAGTACTCAACCTGATACAAGGGTCTCCTATGTACATAAACAAAGACAACATCATCCCAACTCACAAACTCATAATCTACCTAGTGATGATGAACCCATGCTAGCCACTAAGAGCCTAATGCATATACAAGAGGCTATTTGAATATCCCGTAGGCATCATAAGGAAAGCCATCTACCTAGGCTTGATTTAAACAGCTTTCCCAAATTTTTAGGAGGCTATGATTTAGATCCGCAACATCATTTACAAGCCTTCCATGATGCCTATGTATGGAACAATATTGATAATGGGTGGCAAAAACTTAAGCTCTTTCTTACGATACTCATTGGCCAAGTAAAAGTATGGTACAAGTCCTTAAGACCAAAATCAATTCGATGTTTCCCAATAATGGTAGAACTCTTCAATGAAAGATATCAAACCTATGCAAGAGTGTTAGCCTTAAGGAGAAAAATCCAAGAATAACAGGGACAACATGAACCCTTGGACATTGCCTTAGAAAGATACTATTCATTATTAAAGAATTGCCCAGGCCATGGATTCTCCAAGGAAAGGCTAATGTACCACATTATGGATGGGCTCTGTAATGAGACAAGGGAAACCCTAGGGATGTATGCCCAAGGTCAACTATATGAGCTATGAACCCACCAATTCCAAGAGCTTATTAAGTGGGTAGCAAAAGAAGAAGGAAAAATGGCTAAATGGGAGAATGTTGAAAGCTCTCAATGGGACCAAAATCTCAAATTAGCAAAGGTCCATGATCATAAAGAGGAGAAATCAACTCACCTCAAGGAGGTGGAATCATCTTTAACAATACTACAATCACTAGATGAAATTGAGGCAAAGATCAATAAGATGATGGAATGGATGCATGAAAAATGTGGAGAATACACCAACACTCTTAGAGGTAGAACCATGACAAACCAAGAAGCAGGACAGAACACCCTTAGATAATCAAAAAGAAGGGTTGAAGAGAATAAGAAATCAACTACTAATCATACGTATCAATGTAACATTTGCCTATATGATCACCCCAAAGGTTAGTGCCCAATCATGTCACATTTATATGAGCATTGGGGAAGAATTCTACATCTAGAGTTCATACAAAAATATTGTGTTCAATCATATGGCAAAAATCCTAGTTGTGGTGGAGGCCACCCTCAAACTAGTCACACCCTTCATATTATCCAAACCCAAATGGTTATCAAGTTCAACATCCTGTTTTCCCAACCAGGTCAACATCTTCTATCTCACCACATTGTTATTATTCTCCTAAGTGCTATCAGCCCGCATCCTTTCCAACAAGATCACCACCTCATGTGCCTTACACTTCCCCTCACCCTCAATATTCTCATTCTTCACTTCCTTCTACATTGCCACCAATTGTTCCAGAAGGTTTTGCACCACAGCATCAACCCCCGAATGTCACTTGTGTTGCTACTATCAATAGCAGTGGACGTCCTCCACAACACTGGAACCATCCTTTCTTTAGACATGACCATAGGAAGGGACTACATAGTTCTGAGACCATTGCATCCTCCCACTTAGCATAAGTTCAACACTATGGTCCATCCTTCTCCTCAAACTCAACAGCTCATGTTATCTTATCAAGGCCACCAATCAATACTCCAACAATTATGCGACACAATAAATATAGCCATGTAGGGAGACATATCGATCCTTGCATACCATCTTATGGTCAAGGGTGCCATAGTGGGTCAACTTCGTATTAGTTAAACTCATCTTCTAACTTGGCCCACTATGTTAACTTTAATATAGTGTGTGCACCCCAATTTGGGTACATTCCAACCATGACATCAAAAGACACCTAGTGGTTTAGATATCACTAGGTCCCAGTATTCTCAAAATGCATGGATCCAACCCTTCCATTTATTAATTCTCGTTATGATCAACATTTTAGTTATGGTGGATATCCCCCATTCTAACAAATAGAATTAATAAATGTTTTTCATTTTCTTCAATTGTACAATTTTTTGTTTTCCAGTTTTTCATCTTTCATTTTATTGTTTTATCTTTTTATCTTTTTGAGTAATCTCATCTATGAATAAAGCACTCATGTGACTCATTGGTTGAGGTGTTGTTCTTTGCTATCAAGTCTGGAGCAACTAATTATTTGGATAGTGAGCCCATCACATCCACCCAACCATTCTATTAATAAGAGGTTCTACTCTAGGTACGATAGTATTCTTGACATCATTAAAACTTAAAGTAATTTTGTGCTCATTATACCCAGCATGAAGAAGATTGGACCAAGAGGGAATGGCCAAGGTGTCACATCAAGGGGACTTGTGAATTCTCTTTGGTGACATCTATAGGAGTTACCATGCAGCCTGGGCATGCTAAGATCCTTGTAGATTTAACAAAAAATGGAAGTAAGAGTATTAAAGGCACCCAATAAAGAAACCCATTCTAGGGGGTCCCACTAGAAAGACATGTACCCATGCCTGAAGGTAGGTGGCTTCTCTAGGTTATGCATCAAAAAAAAGAGAAGAGAAAGTGTGCCAAAGTGGCCAAACAAAAAAAATGTGCTGCAAAGAAATTCCAAATCACTCCTCCCTTGAACAAAACGCTAAGTGATCGTATGTCTTGTTGGCATGATGCTCTTATGGTTGTTCATCATTGAATGAAGCAATGTGATGTCACTGATCGAAGGATGGACTTGGTCTTAATTCTGGAGCGATGAGCTAACGACACATTAATCATGCCCTACACTCAAGATTCATTGTGCCCTGAGTCAATTACCTCATGTCCCAATCTCTACAATCCCTTCTATGATTCATCCCATCTTGTTGTTCAATAATGTTTGACTTGTGTCTTGTGTGGCATAGAATTCATACCTCATCGCGGTGGTATCCAACATGTGTGTGTTTTGTTGCATCGGTATAGATTACATTTAACCCTTCTAGTGCCTACAGACATTTTTACGTTTGGTTACACAAAGGCATTATAGGTTGGAACCTGCTTTGGGCAGGACCCACTTGCGTGACTTTTGTAATTTGTACTTATTGCACACCACCACATAATTTTATACTCTTCAAGCACTTCATTGCCAAATCTATTCTTTCTTTTGTCATCATTTTATCAAACGTTCCTCAAAACCATTATGTGTCCTTTGATGTGTCACCTAAATAAACTAGGTTCAACATTAAACTTTTAGGATAGCTTCCTTAAAAAAAATTCTAACTCTAAAATCACAGTAAGTAAATAATTCAACAATTACTAAAGGCAATAAGTAGTGTATGAAATAATTGAACTTCTTTCAATAACCTTACTAATAATTGATCTTTGTATGATTATAGATGGCCCCTAAAAGAGGACAACAAGGAGGACCTTCTCAAGATGCAACTAAATGCCCAAGGGGAGGAAGAAGCCAAGGACCTCATGTAGAACATGTGGAGCAGGAGGCACAATCATTTAGCATCCATCAGGGAACTCCTATCACTGCAAAATCTGGCCAAGCAAAAGGTGGAGAGCTCAAGGCCCAAGCCTATGAAGAGGAACAACAGCTATTTGTGGCATGGCATTTCATGGCCAATCAAGTATTCCTATAGCTGTCGTGTCCATGGGAAGTGCTAACTGCATTAAAAATTGGAACAACAGCATGGATGGCTCATAATCCTTGGATAGAAGAGGAGAAACATCATGTGCTTCTTCAATAGTATCAATCTCAGAAGCCTGGCACGCAGGACAAAGGAAAGGCACCCATGGAGGAACCACCACCACCAAGAACCACATGAGTTCCAATAAATTCTGTAATTTTGTGTCTGTGTCCCAATTTTGTCATATTCAATTCTACACTGCGACATGAATAAATTTCTAGTCAGTCAATAAACCCATACCTATGTAGTGTGTACTCAATTGAGCTTGTTCCTCACTTTCTTTAACTCGAGGATGAGTTGTTATTCAGTCGTGGGGGGATGATGAATTGTGGTTTGTTAGGTGTTGATATCGGACCCTTGTTAACTAGGTGCTAATATCAGACCCTTGTTAACTAGGTGCTAATATCAGACCTTTGTTAACTAGGTGCTGATATCGGATCCCTGTTACCAGACCCCAGTTATTTGATGAGTCCTGATATCGAACCCTCGATATCAGAACCTCAATATCGGATATGCAATATCACGACCTGGCTAGCAATATCAGATAAACGATATCGTGGTTCCTGTGTGAGCCTATAAATACACAATTGGGCACATAGGAAAGTCATAATAAGTTAATATTAGAGTAGGATCCTTTTGTCAATTTTTCCTCTCAACCCTTTCCTCAAAGCATGCCCATAGTGTGATGATTGTAACTATACGAAACCTTTATTTGAGTGTGATGTACTTGGACACGCACATGACTGACAATAAAGATTGAGATTACTTCATCATTGCAGCATTCACTTAGTTTAAATATTATTTATTACTTTCTTACTTAATATCTCTTTACCTTCCTCTCCTACCCCTATTATTAAACATGGAATGAGTATGACTTAATCACGAGCATTTAAGTGTAACGACTTGGTATCCCAGTAGCATACCTAGGACATGCACTTGGTAATCCCAATGGTAGTACATGAGGTCTAAGATGTGTACGGATGATTAAGGGATAGATGCTCATTGCACTTAGGCTAGCTTAGACTCTCTTCTCCCTTTGTCTATTAGCTTAAACAAAGTTATTTTCCATTGCCTCTAGGAGTAGCATAGTGATAGGAAACACATCATACACCTCACTCTGGACTAAACCATACGTGACAAAGCAAATACTAGTATAGGTGGAAAGACAACGAATTGCGATCAACAAGTAACTATCTAGATATCACAACTAGTCCGTTTGCGGAGTTCGACTGGATCATGTGTGAACGCTTGTATTCGTATGGTTGAGTGTAGGGGTACCTCGCCACTCATCACTTAGCAAGGAGATTTATTGATCTAATAACTACATTACAGCTTATGTGCATAATGTCTTTTTTTTAAGGCTCTACACATATCACAAATCTCAACAATATAGTAAGATTTGGACACTATTTTCTTATCTTGTTTTAGGTAATGAAAATTGCTTAAAACATGAAATCAAGTTGGCTGACAATATTTCACTTATTTTGTTGGGTGGATATAAAGGTACCAGTTGTGTCTAAATTCAAGGAATAAACAATGAGGTGTTAGCCTAGTGGTATGGGCCTTGGCTTGGTAACCCCAAGTCACAGGTTTGATTCTACTAGGTAGCACTGAGTTATAAACTTCTAAGCTTATAAATCTTGGGGGGTAACAAAATGAAAAACGAGCAAATTAAGAATTTACTTAATATTTGAAACATTGTTTCAAATATTCTTGCTAACAAAAATCATAAAAATTGCCTCTTTCTTTCCTTTCTATTAAATCAATAAAATGAAAGAAAAAATTTGACTATAGTAAATCTAAAAACACTATAGTAAGAATTTGACTATAGGTAAATCCAAAGACATATAGCCAACAAAATGTGTTAGAAGAATTGCATAGGAATGCAACAATGCCTCAAGTGTGGCATTAGGATTTATAAAGATCGTATGTGCACATTGGTTCATAACAACTAGAAAGTAACTATGTAAAGGGATAATGATTTATGTTGGGAATCACTTTTGACTAGCTTAATTAACATTCTTTTTGAGTGTTGGAACCCTAAAATAATGGCAATATATGTATACCTCAGGATATATGACTTAGAATTGCTCATCAAAATCAAACTTATGACTTAGAGCTTTCAAATTAAAAGTCATATTGCTAAGTTAACACCTCATTGTTCTTAGCATTCAAACACCTCATTATTATTAACATCCTTTGTGGTGCAAGGCTCACCTTGCAACCAACCATCGTTGGCTTTGGCAGGGCACATTATTTATGTTTGTTGCCGGAGCACATTATATATGCAAAGGTTAATGATTTTAGTTTTGAAACAATATTGATGTTCCTAATCTTTTTGTTACTTTTAACACATATTTCTTAGTTGCACTAACAGATCGCACTATTTGCAAATTGCAAGTATTAAAACCCACATCATATTCGAATATTCGAATGTTATAGCTGGTGCACTCATAGTATGCACATCAAAGGTATCTAAACGTGTTACTCACCATAGTGTGATGGTTGCTGACACTAAGATCCATGAATTGAATGCACCTAAATTTAAAGCTGTACCTTTATTAAAAATATTGTATAATCTCGGCAAAGTTAAAATAACCAATAAAGAATTAAATAGCTAGCAAAAAAACAAAATTGCTGACAACCAATTATTAGACGCACTTTGAAGGATATTTCCGTTAAAAAGCAAATTCGAGCTATATATATCAATAATCGAATTGTGGACGTGCCGGAGTGGTTATCGGGCATGACTAGAAATCATGTGGGCTCTGCCCGCGCAGGTTCGAATCCTGCCGTCCACGACTTTATTGGTTGTTTCTTTTGGGTTTTGGGTTTACAAACTTGTTATAGATTTCGTTTTTTCGGTTTACAATTTTGATACAGATTTCAGGCGATATAAACCTGAAACTGAAGTAAACTGTTACGCACAAACCAGAACCTGTTTTAAACTTTCAACCGTATCTTCAGCGTGATATCTGTAATTTCCGTATATATAACAAATTTGACCGATTACTAAAATGCAGTCTCACTTAGTTGTTTTTTGGGTTTTCAAATTTGATATGATTTTAGGAGATATAAACCTGAAACTGAAGAACCAGGACACTTTTCCGGTTTTAAACCGTTTCTACAGCGTATTTTCTCGACAAATTTGACGGGAATATACCAACATAATCTGTATTCTGAGATTAAACTGAAGTACTCTATTACGTGCAAACCAGGGAAGTTTTCGGTTTCAAACCTTCAACCGTTTCTTGAGCATAATATATGTATATATAACAACATCCAAAGATATATTCCAAGATATCTTCCGAGATTCAAGTTATGTTTTCCAAACATCCAAAGCGCTAAAAGTCGGCAACGCTAACATCGTAGCGCACAACAGCGTTGCCGGTTTTAAGATCAGCGTCGTGGGTTCGAGCCTGCGCGAAGCCACGCGCAAACCGGAACAACCCACTACCACTAATAATGGGCATCTCTCTTACCTCTGTAAAAACAGCGTTGCTGCCCAGCAAAGCAAGAGTGCTGCCATTATATTTGCCACTGTCGAACACGAAATTCATGGCCATGAGCAACCTTGCATTGCCCTGTCGACGTCGACACATAAATTCCCTGCGCGCTGCCAATCCGTGGAGATTTCAGAGTTGGTCCCTGCGTCAGAGGATCGTCGATCACAGTGATGGTGCCAAACAAGTTGGAAAAACCCTTCGCCGGTGCCACGACTTGAACCGCCGACCGGTTTTCGCCCACCACAATATCGTGGAAATAGAACCTCAGATGGCTTACTTTCTCTTTCCTCTTTTTCGCCACCGGCGCTGCACAGGCAACGCACAGAAACAACACAAGAACAAAAGCAAGCGAAGTTTGGAGCTTGGCAGCCATGTTTCTACCAAGGACATCTGCATATTATATTCTCAATCTATCAAAGTTGCCATTATACTTCCATGGAATGGGCGGATGAAGTGCGCCGGTACCGGAATGGTCCTATGCAGCACGTTTCTAGGTTGCGTTTTAGTCATGCTAAAAGTCAGCATCTTAGAATGATATTAAAGGTGAACACTTTTGCAGCACGTTATCTCCTCTTTATGTCAAAGCATACCAACTAAATAAGCTCCTTCTCGACCTCATGTTTCTAAAGTTTTAGCTCCAAACGTAGACCCCAAAATTGACCATGAGTGATGATGCAAGCCATCGTGAAGCAAACAAGAAGTTATGGTAGTGCATAAACCCTAAATAAAGAATAAATTTTAAAGGTGTAAACCATGAAGGTTGACATAGGTTCTTGTCTTAAGCATGAGCTAACCACAAGCTGTAGTAGTTGTTTTACTCCCTTTTGTACTTCAAATAATGGATCATATAAGTCCACTATAAGTCATGGTCTTTGGAATTTTTCAAAACTAAAGGCCAAGAGTTATGGTGACGTCGTGGTGAGGTTGTGGTCTATGTAAAAATAGAGAAGAACCAAATCAAATACTTTAGATGAAATCTAGGCTTGAATCTAGCCTTGGGGAAAATAAATCTTAGACTATGTTGCTTGCCCTCTTAACAAGGGAATTAAGGTAGTAAACATGATTACAACATCAAATTTCAAGAGAGAGAACCTAAATTTTTCCACATGTACAAACCATTCACAAACATACAAAACCATTCAAATCTCTTCTAATTGACACTTAAAACATAAGAAAATTGAGACAAACATGATATGACTTCTTCTTAATCTTTCTAAGCTTGGAAAAAACTTAAACAAAATGCAAATTCAGCTTAAAACATGTAGTTAAGAGGATGGTTATTAAACCATGAACATGAAAAAACATTCAATTAACTTCAAAAATTGTGAAAACCCAATTATGAGACAATTATGAAAGAAACTTTTTCAAATGCAAATTCATGTGAGAATGCATGAGAAACTAAGCTTGTAAGTAGTTGAAAGAAGAATAGTTTGAAAGCAATTGAGAGAAGAATCAATGCATTATGTAAGAATGTAAGGAGAGAAGGGTTGAAGCTTGGAGAATTTCAAGCAAAACATAGACTAAAAAAGAAGGAAGAGAGAGATTCTTAACATTTGACCACACCTTGTAAATGTTGCCTTGAATTTTCATATAACATTTGTCTTGGTTAAAAACTATTGTTTCTTCTTGTTGTCCCATTCATGCGACATCTCTTGAGTGAGTAGATAGTAGAGGAAATCCTTGTACTAGTCAGTACCCTTACAACTTTGCATTTTAATAAGTCTGACAAAGAGAAGCTCATCTAGAAATTGGTCAAATAAAGGTCCCTCATCCTCTTTGCTATCCCATCGTAATTGAGATAAGTGGTTAGTGACTACATTCTTGGTTCCCTTTCTATCCACCATGATGAGATTGAACTCCTGTGGAATTACTAGCCACTGCTTGAATTTTTCTAAGGTGTACATCACTACCATGAGCTCCTTCTTTGTGGTGGTGTAGTTCAATTGTGCTCCCACAATGCTTTGACTTGCATAATGGATGTAGTAAGGACATTTCTAATCATGCAATTATGTAACCACAGTCCCCAAAGCATAATTGGATGCATTTTTCATAACGTGAAATGGCTTAGACCAATCTGAAGTATGTAGAATAGGAGTTTCTATGAGCTTCTACTTTAACTATTGGAATATATTCTCACATTTCTTGGTCCAAGTAAAAGGTGCATCCTTCTTAGTTAGTTCAACCAAAGGTTTAGCAATATTTGAGAAGTTCTCAATGAATTGCCTATAATAACTAGTATGGCCAAGGAATGACCATATATCTTTCACCATTTTAGGTTGCTTGGTGATTCCTTGGATGACCTGTACTTTTTTGGATCCACCTTGATTTCTTTGCTTGAAATTTTGTGCCCCAACATAATGCCTTTTTAGACCATTAGATGGCTTTTCTACCAATTGAACTTCAAGTTGGTTTCTTTACATCATTGAACCACTTGCTCCAAATAGACCAAGGATTTCTTAAAGGTGGTATCATAGGTAAAGAATGTTGACCTTTTGGTATGTCAAAACCTTAAGGAAAATGGAGAACATAAAGTGTTTGTTGTGGATAATGTGTTTACAAGACATGAACAAGAACTCCACAACAAGATGCCAAGGACTCAAGGGAAATGAGATTTACAACAAAATGACAAGTCAAGATCATATGAGTCAAGATGAGAGGATGAATGAGCATGGGCTAAAATCGAAGACTACAAACCAAATGAAGATGCTCCAAAGACGGAGAAGAAGAAAAATTGATGAGAGGAAGCCTAAGAAATTAAAGTCCAGGAATTGAGGAGATGTCTCTTAGAAATAGTAGATGTCTCCATAGAGATGTCCCATAAGAGATGTTCCATTATTCAGCAAGATGTCTCTCCTAAATAGAGGCCATTCTTAGGTAGACATCCCAACTTTGAAGGATATGTCTACATTAACTATTAGGTAGGCATTGCACAAATTTTGAGGAATTTTTAGAAACTGCCAAATGATAAGAAGATATCAAATTCTTAGGAATAGAGTAAGGATTATTCACACTAAAGCAATCATTTTCATATCTATGCTTTTCTATTCTTGCTCTTCATTACTACATTATTTTCTTGGTTGTATGTTCAATTAAGCTTTAATGACAAGGACTTGTAATTATCGTTACATTCTTTCCTTGTACCTTGTTCTTTTTTGTAATTGCCCTGCAAGGTTGATGTCCTTCTTGTAAGAAAGAAACCACATTGAGCTTGTTGGGACCTTGCAGGGTTGAGTGGTTTTGTAGCATCAAAATACTCTGGAGTAAAGCTCAATTTTGTAAAGATTATTGAATCCTTAAAACCCACATTCTAAGCTTGTTGCGAGCTTGTGGGATTGATTGGTTTTGTAGTGATAAACCACACTTTAATGTAGAGCTTAGAGATTGTATAGGGTGTGGTACCCTTCAAACCACATTTGATTAAGCAACAAAGTTTGAAAGCGTGCATGGATTCTACCCTCTAAGTGTGAAATAGCCAAGTTGAGAAACCATGTGAAATTTTGTGTTTTTTTGTGGCACGTTTGATTTCAATGGGAACTTATTCATCCCCCCTTATAAGTTCTCGATTCTTAAGTGGTATTGGAACTTGGTCATCTCACATGGATAACTCAACATGAATATGGAAGAGACAACAAATGTCAAAATCAAATAGAAAAATGAAGTAATATGCTTCATCAACTGCTACATTCAATCTCTATGCTACATTAGTAAAGGTAAGTCTTTTATTACTTCTTCTATTTTTAGTTTGATAAGTAACCGTAGAGGCCATGTAGCCTCTAGAAGAGATATTGATTGCAAGGATGATAATATACATCAAAATTTAGATAAAAAGAGAAGGTCAAGTAATCATAAAAATCATCATAAAATGAATGAAAACTCATTTGTAGAAAGGTATGAGTTACTTTGTAGTGAAATTATCTCTTTTCAAAGTTTATGCCTTGAAATGCAAGATATCTTACATGACAAAGAAATAAAGAGTCTAGCTCTTAATGATAAATGTTCTTATCTTGAGAAAGAAAACTTAGTTTACCTACTTCACAGAACAAAATTGTGGAAACGTCACTTTTGGAGATGGCATGGAAGCACCTATAACAGGTATTAGTACCATAGGAGGAAAAGGTAAGGGACAAGCTACTATAAATAAAGTGTTCTTTGTCAAAGAATTAAAGCATAATATTATAAGTGTTAGTCAACTTTGCGATTCAAATTTTGATGTTATTTTTTCTAAAGAAACCTATATAATAAAAGACAACCACTGGAAACATTGTGATAGAAGGAGCTAGAAAAGATAATGTTTACACTATTGTTTTTGAAATGATCCTAACCTTGAATCCAAGTTTTAATTAGTAATATAGATCATGCTTGTATGTGGAATAGAAAGCTAGGACATATAAATAAGGAAATTCATCAAACCTTAGTGAAAAAAGACATGGTTCATGGATTACCCAAACTTAAAGACTTCAATTTAAACACTTGTGAAGCATGCCAAAAGGAAAAGCAAACAAGGGTAAGGTTTGGTAAGAAAAATTATATATTTACCTCTCATTCCTTAGATTTACTTCACATGGATCTAGTTTGTCCTTCTCAAACACTTAGTTTGGGAAAGAAAAGGTATTTTCTAACTATTGTTGATGATTACTCTTACTTTACTTGGGTCACCTTTTTATATCATAAGGATGGGGTATTTGATCATTTCTTAAGAATTTACAATTAGATTTAGAAAGAAAAAGGCTATTGATGAGTTACGGATTGGCCATGTCAACGAGGCCTTGTCAACTAAGCCCCGTCAACTGGGCCCCATTAACTAGGTCCCTTTGATACATCATTTGATGCATTGATGTGGCCCCATCGATGCAGGGTCTATTCTTGCCTATAAATACATGCCAACCCACCATGTTTAGGCATCATTTTGTCATAGTTGTGATGAAGCTCTTGCAGTTCTTCCATTTGAAAGTTAGAATACTTGCTTGAGTGCCTACAGCAGGAGTCATTAAGTGTATAGATCTTTATTTGAGCAATATTGGAACTGAGCATGACAATGTGTGTGACAATAAAGACAAGCTTCTTGATAAACCTTGCAGCATTCTGTATAGCTTACATGTTTTATTCATGTGTTTAATGCTTTCAATCATTTATTCAATGTTCCTTAGTAATTAAGCTAATTAAGTAATTAAGCAACATAACTAAAATAGCGATTAAGTAAACACATAAGTACAACTACTTTGACCATGTGTATGATGTTTGGTAATCCCAGCAGTGCTTAATGCTTGGTAAACTAGCAACATTATATGTGTTCATGATGTGTATGGCAAGTAGGACTGGATACTTATGTTAGGACTAGGTACACAATAGTTAGTCAATTATATTAAAGTAGACATTAATTTACTTTATTCCTTATCCTATTTATTTGAAGTACCAAAATCATAAAAAAAATGATAAAAATCATGTACCTAAACCATAACCTTGAGCTTCATAAGTGTAGTTGGGAAGACAAAAAATGTTCTCAACACCAAGTTCACTTCTTAGAGAACTAGTGCACTAGAAAACTATAAAGTCCACAGAATTTGATTGGATTGTGCATGAACACTTTGTGATTCATACGGTTGGACATAGGGGTACCTTGCCACTCATGATTAGCGCCATTGCTTAGGAGTCCTTTTGTTGAAATGTGTGCTATTTAGGATTAGTGAACATCATTAACATCGTTGGATGAGCCCTAAGGTCAAGATAATTCTCAAATAATATAATTACAAGAGCACACTGATATTTTATTTGTTTGCAAAATGTCTTCTTCTCATAAGCATGATGATGCTAAATCATTGGTCCCACATGAATGCAGGGTGGTATATACTCATCTAGATGAGTATGTTCTTGATGTCACCTTCATCCTACATCAAGATGAACAACTACGATGGCGTGATATAGAAGGAAACATTGTAATGCCTCTTGATCGATCTGTGCCCATGATGCAACTTCAAACTCTTAAGAAGTTAGACATCCAAGATCTTCAAGAGGAGTACGTTGTGCATGATTATGATTACTAGGACTACCATCCCACTAACACACAACATAGGAGAGATTGACACTAGGAGAAGCAACATGAGTTTGTGAAGGGAAAATAGTTTACCAATCCCTTATTCCTATTGAAAAAAAATGATAATGAGGACCCTCTCTCTAGGGGCTCTCAACATGAAAATTGTCCACCCCTCATTACTATTGATAGGGGTCTAAACCTGAATCTACATTCCACTATCAACAAACCAAGTTCAGGTAAAGATGGTAGTCAAGGTTAGGTTCAGATAAGTGTTAAAATGATAAGAAACATAATGAACATGGTTGTGACAATTGAAGGGAATTTGGTAGATATCATGGTGGTGGCAATCCTCCTCATTCTTTTCCCTCTTCATATACATCTTCTTCTTCCTCTTCTTCTGATTCTAAAAAATGTTGCAGAAGAAAAAATCATGATGGAGGTGAGTAGTAGGATAATAATATTGATTTCCATGCCCACAATAATCGGAGGGGTAATAGAGGACATCATTGGAAACAATGAAATAATGATGATGATGAGCCTTTATTGGAAACTCAAAAAATGCTTAACATTGTAGAGGTAGTCAAGATTCCAACCAGGCATGTGAAAGATAGTTAGATCAAGTGCTTAGATATGAATAATATGACAAGATTTAAGGGGGGAATATAACTTTCATCCACAAAACCATATACAAGCCTTTCATGATGCTGTGCCTTACAAAACATAGAGAATGCATGATAGAAATTGAAGCTATTTCCCAAGACACTCATCAATGAGGCAAAGAGCTAGTACTAGTCCTTAGAGTTGGAATCTATCTACAGATGGAGTACCATGCTAGAACTATTTAATGATAAATACCAAATTTACTCTAGAGTGTCTAATCTAAGAAGGTAAATCTAAGGCTATGGGTAGATATTATTCTCTCTTACATTGATGCCTTGGCCATGGTTATTCTCAGAGAGAATAACTCTGCAACATCATAGATGGGATTAGAGAAAAAACTGGAAGAACTCTTGGGATTTATGCCCAAGGGAGACTATTTGAACTAAGAACTCATTAGATATAAAGGTTGATAGAGCAAGTAGCAAAAGAAGAAAATGGGTTGAGAAAAAGGGAAAGTGTAAAAGAAGATAATAGGAATCCCTTCATTAAGAAAAGGGAGGTCTGATTCTGTGATGAGGAGGAGTCATCACTTAACAAGGTGGTGAATAGGAAAACCTTGTCCATCCAAAAATCTATTTACAATATTTTAGCAAAGGTTGATAAATTATGGAACTCTTTGGATGAAAATTTTCAAACTGTTATGAGAATTGTTGAAGAATCCAAAGAGTAGAATAGTAATCACAATCATAGGAGGTGAAAAGAAGTTAAACGTGCATACTAAAGGGGTAAGGGCAAAGCTACTACAATAGAAGAAGTTGTGGAGATAGACTCCGATGGTGATGTTGGATGTAACATTTGTCAATATGACCATCCTATGGGATGTTTCCCTGTGGTTTCACACTTACAAGAGTCTAGGGTATACACACTGAATCCTCAACTAGCACAAAGGAAAACACCCAAATGATTGCCTTATCTTCAAGGTTATCCAAGGTAGTTCCACCAGCAACAACAAGCTTACTATCCAAATGGAGCTCCATCATAATCATATGAGAAATACCAATAGTGGAAGCAATCATAGTCATGGGAAAAGCCACCGCCAAGCTAGTAGTACCCTTATAGGCAACAAGATGCATACAGGTACTATGTTTAGCAACCTATTTTTCTACGAAGATATGCAAGCCATGCCTCATTCCAACATCACTATTATCCTCCAAAGTATCATTGAACTCATTCACCATCTACTTGAGGGAAGCACCCATATCCATACCATCCTTTTCATTCATCTACACACATCCCTCTGCCCTTAACCTAGTTACCTTTTGCTTCATCCATGCAGGGTGAAATTTTTCCACAATCATAGTAATGAAATTATTTGAGGTCTATAAATTTACAACTGGCCTTTTAGCCAAGTGGGTTAGACAATCGATCTAGGAAATGACCACTTTTTTAACCCAACAGTCCTTCCAAACCCTCATAACCTACTGTAATTGGTTGTCCTATATCTCTAGCATCCTCATCCTCTACACCAAACACATTCAAAGATCCTTCAAACCAAAGCTACCTTAGATCCACACTATGATTTTAGCTCATGTTGTTTCTAATTGGATCAAGGTTGGCAACCTTCCCATGAAGAGATCTAACCTGGAAATTCCTCTTATGTACAAGGCCTAGAACCTACCACCTCTTAAGAAGAGCAATGTCCATTTGGAATTAGAAAACCATTCAATCACTATCCATTTGGGATTAGTAGAGGACATTATGACTACAGTTTGTGGGTGGTCCTATTTTGCTGATTTTCTAGTGATCAAGGTAGAAAATTGCAAAGGTGAATTTCCCAACATTTTGACACATGCATGGTTAAGCATTGTTGATGCACGAATGGACATTAGGGACCTCTCCTTAAAAATCTCCAAGGAGAACAAATTTGAATGAATTGAGAAGAAGCGATACAAAAATAATGTATGTAATTGCATGTAGAAAATTTGGTCGATTAAAAGTACATTAGTGTGCACATGAAATTGATATCCAAAGGTGCTTGTATGTAGTAGCCATAAAACAAGAGGGCACCTAGTGGCTAAGAGCTAACTTTGATAGCAACACACTATGCATGGAACCATTTGTGAGCCTAACATGTGCTTATGTCAAGGGCATGGATGAACTTGAGCAAGTTCATCACCAACTCTTTGGTATTTGATGATACTTATTGGTGAGAGTTGGAAATCCCTGATAATTTCAAGCTAGAGCCCCTATAGTTAGAAACTCTACTAGCCAGTATGGAGTATGCATTTTTAAAAAATGACAAGTTGGTCATAATCAATGCAAATCTTGCTCCAAAATAAAAAGAAAAGCTATTGGAGGTGGTCAAAAAATGGCCAACAACCTTTTCTTGGTCATATATTGAACTGATTGGAATTGATCCATGGATATGCTAGCATTGTATGTACACCAACCTGACCATGAAGCCAAGAAGGTAGTTGTAGAGGTAGTTGAACCCTAAGTTGAAGTAGATCATCAAAGAGGAAATAGAAGAGCTCCTCATGGTAGAGTTCATCTTTCCCATTGCATATAGTGAGTGGGTTAGCCCACTTGTAATTATGCCAAAGAAGGGTGGCAAGTGGCGGGTCTACACTGGCTTTAGGCTGTTAAATATGACAATATTTAAAAATCATTTTCCATCACCATTTGTGAACCAAGTGTTTTACACCATATCTAGGCATTGCTATTATAGCTTCTTGGATGGTTATAGTGGCTATAATGAAATCCAAATTGTGCTGGAAGATCAGGCCAAACTAATGTTCACAAGCCCCTAGGAAAATTTTGCATATTGCAGGATGCCATTTGATCTGTGTAATGCCCTTATAGAATTTCAATGCCTGGTCCTCAGTATTTTTCAATAGTAGATTGGTAGTAGTGTAGAAGTATTTATGGATGACTTCTCTACCTATGGGGCTACATTTGAGTAAGCCATGGATCACCTTGAGCAAGTATTGAAAAGATATGTTGAAACAAGCCTTAGGCGCCACTAGTAGAAAAGCCATTTGATGATCCAAGAAGGCATAGTACTAGGGCATAGAATTACTTAGGTAGGGATTGAGGTATACCCATAAAAGATAAGGGTTCATCTAAGGAATCACATGCCAACTAGAGATAGTCAAAAATATCTTATCATTCCTTAGACACATTGGCTACTATCAATAATTTATAGAAAATTTCTCTAAGATTGAAAAGCTATTGGTTGAGCTTACAAACAAAGATGGTTCATTCATATGGATCAATGAGTGTGAACATGCATTCCAATAACTAAAGGAAAAACTCATAGAAACTTCGATTCTACGGGCACTAGACTAGTCTAGACCATTTCATATAATGATAGATGCATCTAATTATGTCATGGGAGCCATGCTTACATAGTTGGATGATAAGAAATGTCCATATTACATCCACCGTGTGAGTTGAGGCATTTTGGTTACATAGTTGAATTACACCACAAATAAGAAAGAACTAATGGTAGTGGTGTATGCTCTTGAAAAGTTCAAGCACTATGTGCTTGGCTATAAAGTGATTATGCACATAGATCATAGTGTAATCCTCTTCCTAACAAACAAGCCAATGCTAAGCCCTTATATCATATGTTGGCTCTTGATCTTGTAGGAATTTGATCTCACAATGGTAGATTGAAAAAGAATTGAGAATGTGGTTACTGACCATCTCTCTTGGTTAAGATGGAATAACAAAGAGGAGGAGAACTAACTCTTTGATCAATTTCTAGATGAACTCCTCTTTAAAAAAGCAATAAATGACCAAGTGTCCATCAAATCAAAATGGTATGATGGCATTCTCACTTACCTTCTTACTCAAGAGATGCCACAAGATCTGGATCTTAGGAAGAAACAATAGTTTCTTCATCGAACTAAGTACTTAATGGAAATCAATGGAAAACTTTACAAGGTGTGCACCAATGGTATGGTTCATTGGTATGTCCTTGACATAGATCAATTGAAAATTCTTTAGGATGCTCACAAAGGCCCTTGTGAAGGCCACTATGTGGGGAGATGCATAGCCATATAAATCCTAATGGCAAGATACTATTGGTCTACAATCTTTAGGAATGTCCACTAGTTTGTATGATCTTGTGAATGGTGTCAATGAGATGGTGGGATGACCACTCAAATAGAACATCCTCAATAGTGGATTCAACCACTAGAGCCCTTTGACATATGGGACATAAACTTTATGGGTTCCATCACATCCATGTCCAATGGCAAGGCATACATCATTGTAGTAGTTAACTACTACACCAAATGGGTAGAAGTTGCAACCATAATTGACTATACATCATCCATTATTGCTTGATATGTACAGCAACATATTGTAAATAGGTTTGATGTGCTGCATGCACTAATTTCTGACAATGGAACCCATTTTACAGGTTTCACCTTTCGGAAGTCAATGCAACACTTAGGGGTGGAACATAAATTAACAGCACCTTATCACCCTTAAGCCAATGGTGAAGCGTAAGTCACGAATAGGGAGATCACAAAGATCCTAATAAGGATTGTAAGAAAATATAGGAAAGACTAGAGCACAAAATGAAATGACATCCTTTGGATATACTTCTCTATGTGAACATACCCTGGACTCTTGCAGATGTGAGATTATTGGGCAACATCCCTTAGGATGGTCATATTGGCAGATCTCACATCCACTGTCATTGTCTGTACGTGATATCATAGCCCACTGCCTGTTCTATAAATAAGAGATGGCTCTCCCTTTTTTCTCCATCTAGATCTAGACCTTAGTTAGACTCTTGCCATTTTTCCATTCCAAAGTTAGAATAATTTCCATGTGCCTGTAGTAGGAGTCCCAAAGTGAACAGATCTTCATTCGAGCAATTTTGTACCTAAGCACACAATTGTGTATGGAAATAAAGACAAAATTTTGGATAAACCTTGCAGTGCATGGAATAAGCTAAATAGGACTTTAATTATTTTTAATCATTTAAATGCTTTCCTAAGGACTTAATCTCTCTCACCCCTCAACTCTCATAGTTAAGTGCATTCAGTATGACCGCTTCAAGCACATGCATTACGCTTGGTAATCCCAGGAGCAAATAGCGTTTGGTAATCCTAGTAGCGTTGCATTGGTTCAAGGTGTGAAACAAAAAGTGGGAACAGATATTTATGCTAGGATAATTAAGGCTTAGTTAGTTAAAGTTAGTTACTTAGTTTCTTCACCCCTTTCCTCTCTTAGCATAGGCGATAAAAACATAAAAGATATAAAAGTCACATGTCTTAAGCTTACTTAACCATACAACTATGATAAATACAAGTAAGCTTGGGAGGACAATGATTGATTAACCTTAGGTGTTCCATAAGGAGTGTAGGCACTTAGTCTACGGAGTTCGACCGGATCGCACGTGTAATGCTCATATTTGTATGGTTGAGTGTAGGGATACCTTGCCACTCATATTTGTGTTGGCCATTCTCTTGGATGCTTGGATGTTTTCATCTTGAGTTTTCTTACCATTCTGATGATTGCCATATTATTGGGAAGCTGAGTAAATAAAAATAATAAGTCTTTGCATGGTGTGGTTCTCATGCCAAAACACAAATAAAAAGAAAAAAAGAAAAAAGAAAAAGAAGAAGTGAGAATTCAAAGCACAACCCTTAGAAGAAATAATCATCTGGGCTACAAGCACTAGTTATGGAACTAAAAACATGTTCCCTCTAACTAAGGCCCTTCCTTGCTTCCTACTTTCTCCTCCCATGTTTCGTCGGAATGGTGGTGGCTCTTTGAGGGATGCATTCTTGTTACTTCAAGTGGATGGATTGGCCAAATGAATTAATGCAAAGTCACTAGATGTGGTTTTTTTGAGGCTAGACTTGGAATGGGATCTACTAACTCACATTAATCATTAAATACATAAGGGGCTATACACCACCTTGTTCTTGAGATTCCATTCCATTCTCTCCTTTCCATCCTTCTTTTCCCATTTATCACCTCATTGCCAGTTGTATTAGTAGTCCATATCTTGGTGGATGCATTGTTTTCTTTTTGGTAAATTCTTGTGGTTAAGAATTTAACTCTTGTTTCCAAATGACATTCCTAGAGCCTACAGACTCTTTAAATGTGGGATTGTTAGGGCATTAAGGGCATGAGCCTGCATTGGGGAGGACCCACTAGCATTCCTATTTGGTGCATCCATTAATTGCTTTCCTTTAAACATTGCTGCAATCACCATTTATTTCGTTCATTTCCATCTTTGACATCCCTTTTTATCGGCATTTTCATTGTCTCTTTTTCTTCATCTTTCTTATTCATTTTCTTTTTCCATTGTATCACTACCGGAGATTCACTCTTAGTCATGGCAGTCCTGACCCAATTTTTTCAATTTTCTCCTAACCCCTACACCTTCGGTAGTCACCAATATTATATCTCCAGAATCCACATCATCCATGCCACAACTCAGCCAATGGACCTTACACTGAGGCAAGGAATCAACTGCATTTTGATTCATTTACCCTTGCTAATATGCAACTGTGTTGTGTGTGCAGATGATAATCATACAACAACAGATGAGACATGGAGGGAACACTTGGAATGGATAAGTGCTGAAGCAACTATGCAAGAAGCAAGGATGAGAGTGCACTTATGGATGGACAACAAAAGGTGCAATATTGGCGTTGGCAGCAGCAAACTTCTTCTCTCTTCTCTCTCAGCTGCCAAATAGGGCCTGATGTCAAATGTATAAAGTGTTCACTCTTGTTGTCGTGAACACTAGTTTTGTCATGTTCTGTAATGATGATCTGTTCACATGTCATCCCATTCACCATTAGTTCTATTCAAGTCAATAATCCTATACCTTCCCAATATTTTGTAAGAGACTCAAGGACGAGTTTTTATTCAGTCATGGAGGTATGATGGGACGTGATATTGCATAGGTTGCGATATCGCTTACGCGATATCGCGTCTTTCCCTATAATATCGCATATATGATATCACAGCCTGCTACCAATTCTATAAATAAGAGGCAACTCTTTCTTGTTTCTCCATCTAGATCTAGACCTTAGCCAAACTCTTGCCATTTTTCCATTCTAGAGTTAGAATAATTTTCATGTGCCCTTAGTAGGAGTCCCAAAGTGAACGGATCTTTATTCAAGCAATTCTGTACCTGAACACACAATTGTGTACATCAATAAAGATGAAATTTTGGATAAACCTTGTAGTGCATGGACTAAGCTAAATAGGAATTTAATTATTGTTAATTTTTTAAATGCTTTCTTAAGGACTTAATCTCTCTCAACCCTCAACTCTCATAGTTAAGTGCATTCAGTACGACCGCTTCGAGCATGTGCATTATGCTTGGTAATCTTAGTAATGAATAGCGTTTGGTAATCCCAATAGCATTGCATTGGTTTAGGGTGTGAAATGGAAAGTGGAAATGGATATTGATGCTAGGATAATTAAGGCTTAGTTAGTTAAAGTTAGTTACTTAGTCTCTTCACCCCTTTGCTCTCTTAGCATAGGCAATAAAAACATAAAAGATATAAAAATCACATGCCTCAAGCTTACTTAACCATACAACCGTGAAAAATACAAGTAAGATTGGGAGGACAATGATTGATTAACCTTAGGTGTTCCATAAGGCGTGTAGGCACTTAGTCTGCAAAGTTTGACTAGATTACACGTGTAATGCTCGTATTTGTACGGTTGAGTGTAGGGGTACCTCGCCACTCGTATTTGTGCTAGCCATTCTCTTCGGTGCTTGGATGTTTTCCTATTGAGTTTTCTTACTGTTCCAACGATTGCCATATTATTAGGAAGCTAAGTAAATAAAAATAATAAGTCTTTGCATGGTGTGGTTCTCATGCAAAAATAGAAAAAAAAAAGAAAACAGAAAGAAAAAAGAAGTGAAAATTCAAAGCACACCCCTTAGATGAAATAATAATCTGGGCTACAAGCACTAGTTATGGAACTAAAAACATGTTCCCTCTAAATAAGGCCCTTCCTCACTTCCTACTTTCTCCTCTCTTGTTTCATTGGAATGGTGATGGCTCTTTGAGGGATGTAGTCTTGTTACTTCAAGTGGATGGATTGGTCGAATGCATTAATGCAAAGTCACTGGATGTGGTTTGTTTGAGGCTAGATTTGGAATGGGATCTACTAAGTCACATTAATCATTAAATACATAAGGGGTTGTACACTGCCTAGTTCTTGAGATTCCATTCCATTCTCTCCTTTCCATCCTTCTTTCCCCATTTATCACCTCATTGTTGGTTGTATCAATAGTCCATATCTTGGTAGATGCATTATTTTATTTTTGGTAAATTCTTGAGGTTAAGACTTTAACTCTTGTTTCCAAATGACATTCCTAGAGCCTACAGACTCTTTGAATGTGGGATTGTCAGGGCATTAAGGGCATGAGCCTACTTTGGGGAGGACCCACTAGCATTCCTATTTGGTGCATTCGTTAATTTCTTTTCGTTAAACATTGCTGCAAACACCATTTATTTCGTTCATTTCCATCTTTGACATCCATTTTTATCAGCATTGCCATTGCCTCTTTTTCTTCATCTTTCTTATTCCTTTTCTTTTTCCATTCTATCACTATCAGAGGTTCACTCTTATTCATGGGGGTCTTGACCCAATATTTTTATTTTCTCCAAACCCCTAGACCTTCGATAGTCACCAATATTATATCTCCAGAATCCGCATCAGCCATGCCACAACTTAGCCAATGGACCTTACACTGAGGCAAGGAATCAACTACATTGTGATTCATTTACCCTTGCTAATATGTGACTGTGTTGTGTGTGTAGATGGAAATCATACAACAATGGATTAGACGTGGAGGGAACACTTGGAATGAATAAGTGCTGAAGAAACTGTGCAAGGAGTAAGATCTAGGGCACGCTTATGGATGGATAACAAAAGGTGCAATCTTGGCATTGGCAGTAACAGACTTCTTCTCTCTTCTCTCTTCTCTCTCAACTGCCAAATAAGGCCTGATGTCAAATGTATAATGTGTTCACTCTTGTTGTTATGAGCACTAGTTTTTTCATGTTCTGTAATGATGATCTGTTCACATGTCATCCCATTCACCATTAGTTCCATTCAAGTCAATAATCACATACCTTCCCAATATTTTTTAAGGAACTCGAGGACAAGTTTTTATTCAGTCATGGGGGTATTATGGGATGTGATATTGCATGGGCTATGATATTGCGTACAAGATATCGCATCTTTCCCTACTCGATATCGCAACCTGCTACTAGTTCTATAAATAAGAGGTGACTCCCTTGTTTCTCCATCTAGATCTAGACCTTAGCCAAACTCTTGCCATTTTTCCATTCCAAAGTTAGAATAATTTCCATGTGCCTGCAGTAGGAGTCCCAAAGTGAATAGATCTTTATTCGAGCAATTCTATACCTAAGCACACAATTTTGTATGGCAATAAAGATGAACTTTTGGATAAACCTTGCAGTGCATGGACTAAGCTAAATAGGACTTTAACTATTGTTAATCATTTAAATGCTTTCCTAAGGACTTAATCTCTCTCAACCCTCAACTCTCATAGTTAAGTGCATTCAGTACGACCGCTTCGAGCACATGCATTACGCTTGGTAATCCCAGTAACAAATAGCGTTTGGTAATCCTAGTAGCATTGCATTGGTTCAGGATGTGAAACGGAAAGTGGGAACAGATATTTATGCTAGGATAATTAAGGCTCAGTTAGTTAAAGTTAGTTACTTAGTTTCTTCACCCCTTTCCTCTCTTAGCATAAGCAATAAAAACATAAAAGATATAAAAATCACATGCCTCAAGCTTACTTAACCTACAACCGTGACAAATACAAGTAAGCTTGGGAGGATAATGATTGATTAACCTTAGATGTTCCATAAGGCATGTAGGCACTTAGTCTATAGATTTCGACCAGATTGCACATGTAACGCTTGTATTCATATGGTTGAGTATAAGGGTACCTCGCCACTCATTAGCACTCTTCTATTATTTGAGTGCTTGAGTGTTTTCATTAACTTCTCACCATTTCGTGTTAATCAATAACAGGAAGTTAAATAAATTCTTTGCATGGTGTGGCTCCCATTAAGAAAAAAAGAGGAAATAAACATAATGGAAATTCAAAAAACACCCCTAGACAAATAAAATAGGCTACAAGTACTATTTATGACACTAGAAAGCCATGTTACCCATGCTTGAAGGTTTCCTCTAACTAAGGCTTCTCTTTTCTTCTCTTTATGGAATGGTGATCGTTTTATCGAAGCACTCTTGTGTCTTGATGGGGTGGAGAAATCTTGGAGTGGTAATGCAAGGTCACTGAAAGCGATTGGTTTTGATCTAGACTAAGAATGGATCTTCTCAGGTTATTTTAAACAGAAAATCCACAAGGAACTTCTTATGACCTCAATTTGGGATTCCATCCCACCTTCTAGATCATCCATCTATGTTACTCATAACTCACCTCACTGCTAGTTTTCATGTTATGCTCGATATCTTAGTTTGATGTGTTGGAATTCTTACATGGATTCTTTTTGGTTGGTCCTTAACTTTCCATAACCATTAATCGACTGTGGGGCCCATAGACTCCTTAATTATGGTTATGTAAGGGTAAAAAGGGCATGTTCTTGCTATGGGGAGAACCCACTTGCCTATCTCTTGGTTTGGATAGTTAAGCCCCCTTCCTTTGACATTGCCATAATCATATCTTTCACATGCCCCATTGTTCATCTAGCTCTATGCTCAAACTTTCATAAATTTCATTCTCCAACCAATTTCTCAAATTTTCTCAATTTTTTTCAATTTTCTAAACTCCAACATCCTCTTCTAATATTTTCATCATGTTCATGGCTTTTTGGGCTTCCATTTGACTCCAACTTCACTAAAAAAGTCCTTGTATTTTCAAAATTTGACCAAAGTCAATGGTGGTCAACAGTTGCATCAACTAGGCCTAGTCGACATAGTGGACCCCATTGATGGGGCTACATCAACTAGGCCCTATTGATGCAACAAAAAAATTCTATAAATACCATCGAGCACTTTGAAATTTTTATCATTTGCTTGACAACAAGGAGGAGTTTTTTGCCTTTTTCCATAGCCCCAAACCTTCTAGAGCCCATAACTTCCTAACTATTTGTCCATATTAATCCATTCCTCAATCTTCCAGCTTTTGAAGATAAGCTCTTAGTTGTGGGGGCTGCAAACCTTAAGGTTTATAATGAGGATTTTTTGAAAATTTTTCGAACTATCCCAGAGGGTTAAGGAATATAATGATATCGAACCATCACTTTTTGAGATTTTGACCCTTCTAACACCCTCTAGTGTGACTATAATCATTTATTAATATTAAGCTACAAATTAATTGATGATTAAAATTGATCAAATCAGCCATAATCACAACTTGGCAAGGTGTAACCTTCTTAATGAGATAAGGTATCTCAATTATTTCATGTTACACAATAATTGTGAACTTGTGGTCATGTTGTGATTACAGATGGCACCAAGATCGAAATGACCATAGGAAGGAGGTCCCTCTCAACCACGAGAGAAATGACCCAGAACTAGAAGGGGCCAACAAGAATAAGCTCAAGAATAGGTGAAGAAACCCATGCAACAAGACCTCTTCAGAAGGAGCCTGAAGTGGAATTTGTTCAATAGATTCCTAAGGAAGAGGCTAGAATCAAATAGTCATAGCAAGGGAAGGCACTAGGGCCCATGTCGAGAATTGAAGTCACACTAATGAAAGCCTACCTCAAGATAATCAGGCCCTATGATGTCCAACACTCAGTTCTTCAAGAATTGAATTTTGGGCCATTTTTAGAACATGCTCCAGTAGAGGTAAAAACACAATTGTAAACCTCTCCCATTTGTCAATCATCAGTTCCAGTGGAGAGTGGTACATGGGAGAGACATACCTCTTCTGGAATAATAGATGGGTAGGTTCCATTATGAAAATCAAGGACATTTAAGTGTCCTACTTAGTCGAAGCCATTGTGTAGGATCTTAGGTTGCCTGATTCTAGAACACAACTAACAAAGCTATCTATGGAAGTTAATCTTGAGGCAAAAAAGAAGTGGACTCAGTGGTGTTATGGGGTTGACCATAAGGAGTTTGATGCACTCACACTGGTGGAGTGCATATACTTCAAGATAGTGACCTATCACCTTAATTTGATGGTGAGGCCTAGTAAGGTGACTTCTTTCTTTGCTCGAGCATGCACTACTCTAAGCGAAAGATTTCTAGCAAACCTTCCACAACTAATCTATTTGGAAATAGAAAAATTTTTCAAAAAGAATGAATGTGGAAGGAAAACCCTACCTTCTCCATGCCTTATTTGAAAATTTTGGAAAAGAGCAAAGATAATCTGCTATGAAAATTACATGATTAGGCATAATCCTATAGCCTCTTTGTCTAAAATGATGAAAGACAAGATGCCTTCCATGTCTAAGGAAAAGGAGCAATAATTGCCACCTCCATCACCCACTCAAGAAACAACGTTGGAGGCCCACATAGCCATTGAGTGCTTGCGTGAAATCTAAGAATAGCTCTTGCATGTGCAGTAGTAGCAAGTAGGAATGGGTGGTGGAGATCCATATATATATTTATCTACAATGAGTTACCTTAATAAGGTGGCTCAAAAAATTATTTAGATGGAGGGAGGTGGACCAATATTCTTAGCCCAATGAACGTAGCTGATCACAAGATTGAATCCCAGTGCTTAAGAGGTGACAGTGTCTCTATCTATATACAATTTATTCCTAGAAATATTTGGGAATGTCACCTTCTTTTTGTGCACTTAGAGGAGGGCAAAGGGAAAACTATACGAGTGATGCAGCACCAAGGGCAAGAGACAGCTACAAAAGTGGTTATTGATAAAATCACAAAAGCACTTAATGTACTTTTAGCATCTATATTAGACGTATCTGCACTTTGAGATGTGAAGACATCTACAGAAACTTTTAATGGAAGATTGAGTGTAGCCCAACATGAAGAGTTGTTGGACCAACTGGTGGGAACCTAGAAACTGATTCTAGACAGCTTTGATTTTCTAGACAACATTATTACAACCTAGTGAGAGCAACTCAAGCCAAAGGGGAAATGTATCATCCTAGAAAGCTAACTTGAAATGGCTCAAGCACAAAACCAATGCTTGGCCATGGAGGTTACTGAATTACATGTCCACTTTGCTGACCTTGCACTTTTCAACCTTGCAATAAATAGGGATGAAGCTTTTCAATAACTTCAAGAATGATTAAAACAAGTTGAGGAGAGAATGGTGACACCTATCTTTAACTAGTTCATGGTTAAAGCAAAGACCTATTTAGTTCAAAAGGACTTGGTTCAGACATGTTAGAAAAATGAAACATTAATCGTAGAAAACCACCACTTGCGAAATGTTAATGCACAAAAACAACAAATGTAGGAATTTATCCATCAATAATGGAAGCAACTAGCTAGAGCAAACATAGAATTGAGGAAATTGGTAGTAGAAAATTACAATATATTTATGGAGGAAGTCCATGCGTTACCCTAGAAATATGCTATTAAAATTACTGCCTTGAATAATAAGGCTCTCAAATTTGAGAAAGTTAAGAATCACTACATTTCCCAGGTTGGCCTATAGAAGTAGGTGAATGAGACGCATATTCAAATGGCTAAGGCAAAAGTAAATGAGGTCCTCCAGCAACTCCAACAAGGAAGCGAAGTATGATAGCCTATCATTGATGAGATAGATGCTTATAACAAGGAAGAGATCCACATGAAGGAGTTATAGATCAAAGAAATGACAGAATATATGAAATTGACCAATCTCTGGTACATAAATCTAGCAATCTGGACTATTGGACAGCTACAGTCAAAACTCAAAAAATAGATGGCTAACTCATACTTGTTGTATGGGGCTGAGTTCAAGCACCACAAGGACAGTAAGTAAAAGCTTGAGATGACAAACATTGAACTCAAAGTTATCAAAGCACGATTTACTGATCAATGATCAATTGTCAAGAACCTGGCTAGAAGAATGAAGGACTATTAGGAGCTACAGAACACAGTCAAGGTGTTCAATATTAAATGCAAAAAATTCATTGTCTAGTTTGTCAATGCCAAGGAGTTGTTCCCAATAATTCCTTATCCTTGGGATGTGCCCATTTTGGCCCACATTGGTGATGCTACGTGGACTGTGCATGATCCCAGGAGTAATCAGAAAAAAATAAAAGCATTGCTAGATGCTTTTCATTTGCCACCAAATGTTATAGTAGTAGTTGGAAAACCACAACAGCCTCAACCACTGTATATGGCTAAAGCTAGAAAAGGTTTGTTAAAGCCTCAAGATCCTCCACCACCTAGGACCATGCTATCTTTTCAATTATCTTCATGCCATTAGAGGATGTGTTGTCTGATTTTTGTTTGGTGCTTAATTTTGGGTTGTGAACACCACAATTTTTAATTTTGTTGATTCATACACTTAGGCACTTAGTTTCTTCATGTAGTTTTGTTGAGTTAGGTGATAGTCAATAATCCCATACCTTTCCAATTTTGTAAAGAACTCAAGGAAACGTTTTCATTTAGTTGTGGGGGTATGATGAGTCATGAATTGATGATGTTGATGAGCCCTTATCGACAGGGCCTTGTCAATTAGGCCTCTTTGGTACATCATTTGATATGTTGATGTGGCCCTGTCGATGCAAGGTTTTTTCTTGCCTATAAGTACGTGCCAATCCACCATGTTTAGACATCATTCTGTCATAGTTGTAGTAAAGCTCTTGTTGTTCTTCCATTCGAAAGTTAGAATATTTTCTTGAATTCCTGTAGCAGGATTCATTGAGTGTATGAATCTTTATTTGAACATTGTTGTACTTGAGCATGATAATGTGTGCAGCAATAAAGAAGATCTTCTTGATGAACCTTGCAATCTTGTGAATAGCTTAAATATTTTATTCATGCATTCAATACTTTTAATCATTTATTTAATGTTATTTAGAAATTAAGCTAATTAAGTAATTAAGAAAGATAAGATAAATAGTGATTAAGTAAACACATAAGTACTGCTTTGAGCATGCATATGACGTTTGGTAATCCTAGTAGCACTTAATGCTCGGTAACCCAGCAGTGTTATATGTGTTTAGGATGTGTATAGAAAGTGGGATCAAATACTTGTATTTGGACTAGTGACACAATAGTTAGTCAATTAGATTAAAGTAGGCATTAAATCATGTACCAAAACCATAAAACACAAAATGATAAAAATCATGTACCTTAATTATGCTTAAACCATATCCTTGAGCTTCACAAGTGTAGTTGGGAAGACAATGAATGTTCTCAACACCTAGTTCACTTCCTAGAGAACTAGTTCACCAAAAACCTGTAACGTCTATGGAATTTGACTAGATCATGCATGAAAACTTTGTGATTTGTATGGTTGGGCATAAGGCTACCTTCACTGCTCATCAGCTATGGTGTCAAAGTCATTAGAAGTCACAATGTAGAAGAATTCAAGAATGCCAAGTTTGAGAAATTTTGTAAAATGAATGGCATACTTCATCAATTCTTTGCTATAAGGACTCTGCAACAAAATGGTGTAGCTGAAATAAGGAATAGGATCTTAAATGAAATGGGAAGAACTATATTGAATGATAGAAGTCTTTCCTACCACTTTTGGGTTGAGGCAATTAACACTACTTGCTATGTCTCCAATAGAGTTATGGTAAGAAGGTTTACCTCTAAAACTCCTTATGAATTATGTACTAGTAGAAAACCTTCAATAGATTATCTTCATGTTTTTGTTTCTAAATGCTATATTCTCAATGATAAAGATGTCTTAAGAAAATTTGATCCTAAAACTAATGAAGGCATATTCTTAGGATATTCTTCCATTCGTAGAACATATAGAGTCTTTAATAAGAGAAAAAATATTGCAAAAAGAAACCATTAATGTTAAAATTAACAATAGTGACATTACTTCTCCATAAACTAATGATGAAATAATTCCCATTCAAAAGTTTTCTAGTGCCTCATTAGGTACATATTGACAAAAATTCAGAATTAGATAGTGAACATGAGGAAGACAATGAAGATGAACATGAGGAAATATCACCAATTCATTCTAAGATGCCTAGACTTAGTAAAAAAGTTCTCTCAATGATGTAATTGAACAAGTACAAGATGGCATATGCACTAGAAGCCAAAATAATGAAATTTATGCCTATTCAGCATATCTTTCACAATTAGAAACAAAAAAATTCAAAGAAGCAAAAGGAGAGGAAGGTTGGATTTCTATTGCACAAGAAGAACTAAATCAATTCACTAAGAATGATGTGTCGGAATTAACATAAAAACTAGACAATAAACTAATTATTGGGACAAAATGGATCTTTAGAAATAAAACTAATGAAAATGAAAATATTATTAAAAACAAAGCTAGATTAGTTGCAAAAGGCTACAATCTCAAGAAGGGATTGATTTTGATGAAACTCTATCTCTTATTTCTAGAATTAAATCTATCAGACTTCTTTTAACATATGCTAGCATAAAAAATTTCAAATTATATCAAATGGATGTGAAAAGTGCCTTTCTAAATGGGACCATATAAGAAGATATATATGTTGAACAACCTAAAGGTTTTGTAGACCCATCAATCTTGATCATGTTTACAAGTTCAAGAAGGCTCTCTATGGCTTGAAAAGGCTCCTAGAGCATGGTACAAAAGACTTTCGCAACACTTTGCATCAAACAACTTTGAAAGAGGTAAGGTTGATGTCACTTTATTTTTTAAAAGACAAGTAATAACTCAAATCTATGTTGATGATATTATTTTTGGCACTACCAATGAAATTCTATGCAAGAAATTTTTAGAATTAATGTAATCAAAATTTGAAATGAGTAGGATGGGAGGGCTCAATAACTTTCTTGGCTTTCAAATCAATCAAATGAATGATAGTACCTTCATTTGTCAAACCAAATATGTCAAAGACCTTCTACTCAAATCAAAACCAATAGAAGTTAAGGTAAAAAGCACTCCCATGATAACATATTTTGTAATCATCAAAGATGATCAAGGAAAACTTGTTGATTACAAAATTTATAGAGATATGATAAGTAGCCTACTTTATTTAATTGCTAGTAGACTTGACATAGCATTAAGTGTAGGACTTTGTGTGAGATATTAGGCCAACCTAAAAGAATCCCATATAATAATGGTTAAACAAAATTTTCATTATTTAAGGGATGCTACTAACTGGGGCCTTTGATATCCAAAAGGATTCCTCACTTGATCTTGTTGGATATTATGATGGAGATTGGGTAGGCTGTTTAGATGACCATCGAAGCACAAGTGGAAATTGCTTTTTCCTAGGAAAAAGCCTTTTCTCTTCTATAATCAAAAAGTAAACTTCTATAGCACTTTTTACAACAAAAGCTAAGTACATTTTCGTTTGAAGTTTTTGTGCTCAACTTTTATGGATGAAAGAAACACTAAAAAACTAGGGGGTAAAACTCCAATCTACATTGATTTATTGCAGTAAAAGAAATGTCATCAATATGAAAAAAAATTTGATTCAACACTCCCATACTAAACATATTGAAATTTGACATCAATTTATACATGAACACTCTCAACATGGGAATATAAAACTAGAATTAATTAGAATATAAAATCAACTTGTAAATGCTTTTGCAAAACCTCTCGATGAATAATGAATAATTTCTCTCCATAACAACATGGGGATAAGACCATGTCCTATCAAGTAAGTTTCTACCTTTCAATTTTCAATAAAACATAGTTACTCTAGTTCTTTAAAAAAACAAATTTTTTTCTTCTTGCACTTGTTTGGGGGATGTTTTTCCAATGCTTTTTATTTTTTTCCAAAAAGAGGGACATGGTCATATTTATGATGTTTTTGATATGCAACTATTAACCCATTTTCTTAAGTTTTGGACATCACCAAAAGGAGGGAGATTTTTGACCTTTTGGAATGTCAAAATAGTAAGGAAAATGGGGAGCACAGTGTTTTTTGTGGATGATGTATTTACATGATAGGAACAAGAACTCCACAATGAGATACTAAGGACTTAAGGAAAGCAAGATGTATAAAAAAATGACAAGTGAAAATCATACAAGTCAAGAAGATAGGATGAATGAGTATGAACTAAAATCAAATACTGCAAACCAAATGAAGATGCTCCAAGAATTGAGAAGAATATAAATTGATGAGAAGAAGCCTTAGAAATTAGAGTCCAAGAATTAAGGAGACATCTCCTAGAAATAGTAGATGTCTCTACTCAAAAAAAGATGTCTCTCCAGAGATATCACATAGGAGATGTTCCATTATTTAGCAAGACATCTCTCATGAATAGAGGTCATTCTTAGGCAAATGTCCCAACTTCAAAGGAGACATCTACATTAGCCATTGGGTAGCCATTGCATGAATTTTGAGGATTTTTCAAAAACTCTGAGACTATAAGAAGATACGAAATTCTTAGGAATAGAGAAAGCACTATTCACATCAAAGAAATCACTATCATATTTATGCTTTTGTATTTTTTCTCTTCATGGTAACATCACTTGCTTTGTTGTATGTTGAATTTAGCTTCAACAAAAAGGACTTGTAATTGTAGTTACATTCTTTCATTGTATCTTTTTCTTTTTCATGATTGCCCTGTGGGGTTGATGTGATTTTTGTGAGAAGGCATCTACATTGAGCTCTTTGGGATCTTGTAGGGTTGAGTGATCTTTGTTATGGATATGAAAGGATTTCACCTTGCATGGATAGAGCGGCTAGAAAGGGTGTGGTTGTTGCTAGTTTAAGAGTTGATGAGGGATGCTGTGGAGGATGAAAGAGAAAAAGAGACTTCCACCTTGGAGAAGTTTCTCTATAATATTCTAGGAGGTTGTAGTGGTAAGGAAAGAAAGCATGGCTAGAGAAGTGATGTGGGGATACATGTTGTTGGACCTAATATCTGTAAGGGTTTGGTTGTTGGTAGGAATACTGTTGTTGTCACGGTGGCATCCCCCATGATAGTGGGTGTTGCCATTGTTGATATTTCTCCAAAGGTTGAGAAGGTACCCCACTTGGATAATACGTTGATGGGTGAAATTGTTGTCTATAGTTGCCTTATGGTTAAGATAATCACCTAGGTGCTTTTCTTTTTACAAAATTGGGATTCAATGCATACATCCCATACTCCTATAGGTGTGATAGCACTAGGCATCATTCCTTAGGATGTTCATATTGGTAAATCTCATAGCCATCATAATCTATTTTCAAATCTACAACCTCTTCAACCATTGAAGCTTTACCCTTGTTTTGATAATAACTCTACTATGTATCCTTGCTTTTTCTTCTTTGGATCACCACTCCCTTGGTCTTTTCATTTCTTTGAAATTTTTAGAGCTATTTGGAACTTCTCATCTAAGGAGTCCCACATATTGTCTATCTTAGCTAATATTTTAGTGATAGACTTTTATATCAGTAAGGTTTCCCTTTACACCACTGCATTAGGTAGTGCCTCCTCAGAGTCATAGAAACACACCTCCCTTTTGTGAATGGAGGGATTCATGTTATACTGATTTGTACTTTCATGCTTCTTTAGCTATCCTTCTTCTTTAGCCACTTGATTTATTAGCCTTTGAATTTGATCGACTTGTATCTCAAAAAGTCTTCCCTGGGCATAGACCCTATGTGTTTTCTGTCTCTATGACACTCCTCTCTCCCTTGTGGTTGCATTTATCCTTGATCTTCATCACATTGGTGGAATTCTTGTTCATTTCTTTCCTTTTGTTCATCCCCATCCTAATCTTAGCTATTTCTCATGTGATCTCAACTCCTATTCCTCTTTTCAAGGTTTGAGGATGAAGGTGAAAAAGATGATGAGGATGAGGAAGGACAACCAAGGGAATGATGTTGATTAGTTCCTCCTCTTTGGTCCCTATCCTAGCTTGTGTACTTTTCATTATCCTTCCTTTGATCATTATCCTTGAACTTGAATGAGTGAATATAGTTATTATCTTTTGAGGCTCCTTGGTCTTGAGACCTTGTTTTTGAATCACCAAGGTTCTTCAAAGTTGCTTGTAATCTTTGGTTAAGGGTATCCTCATCATAGAGAGGAGGAGAATCTATGCATTGGGACTGGACAAATACAAAGTCCTTGTCCTCTTTGTGTTATTGCCTCATATCATGCCTCCATATGCTAATCTAGCCTACACTAGGCATTCATAAGATGATAGTCTCTATGAGTATGATCATGAATCTCATATTTAAAGTTAAGCATGACAATGCAAAGCCTAAAGAGATTGAACATTAGCATGGTAGGAATGGATAAATCATGAGGCAACACAATATTTCCTTCCATGTTCTTCCAACACATTTGTTCATCTTGATGAAGGATGAAAGTGAAATTTGGATTATAAGGATTTAGATGGGCATAGACAACTTTCAGTTGTTGGGACCTCCTAGATGCTCCATGTTACAAATTGGATTCTTTCTTGTGTAGTGGAGATTTCTCCATGTGAGAAGAAGCCATATTAGTGATTGATAAAATAATGTGCCCTTGGTATTTTATTATTTCTTTAATTATTTCCTTAATGGTTGATGGTGGTTCATTGTATGATCTTTACAATGTCTTTGTATAACATCAAAGTCTCTTACTACTTAGTGTACTTAGTTAAACTAAATGATCAAAAATGGTACTAATGATGAGTAGTGAGCATACCCTATGCCCAACCATATGAATCACAAGCGTGAACTAGTGAGCCAGTCAAATACTATAGACTTAGTTCGTAAGTTTTTCCATAGTCATAAATTGTAAATTAAGGGATCATGTAATTGTTGTCTTTCTAACTCACACTTGTGCTATTTGTGCATATGGTTAAATGTGGGTTAAGGCTTATGATGCTTATTTTTTTGTATTTTTATCGTAAGTGCAAGGTGAATAAATGAATGTTTAATGATTGACTATTTAGCTACTCATCTATTCTAATGACTAAATATCTTAACATAAGTAGTCATTCCCACTTACTGTACATATCTCAAACTAGTATTAATACTACTAGGTTACCAAGTAGTGATTATTGGACATACCAAATGACCACCACTAGGATTGCCAACTGTTATACATTATACTTGAAGTGGTCATACTTATATGTTCATGATTAAATGCATTAATTACTTAAGATGAGGAATGTAAAGTGTAAACAACAAAGATTAAACTATTCAAGTGCTACCATGAATGTTAGAAATCTCATCTTTATTGTTGTTCACACCAAGGTGTTCAGGTACATGATGCTTGAATAAAGATTTGTACAATCTCTTTGATTCATATTGTGAGCACTTAGAGGAAAACATTCTAACTATAAAAAAAGAAAATTGCAAGAGCTTCGCCACATTATGGATTTAATGTGTTATAAATGTGGCTAGTACATGCATTATATAGGCTTTGACTATGTCAGCATTAATACATCTACATTGATGCATGTCACCATGCATTGACAGGGATATGTCATTGGGGCTACGTTAATGCATGTCCATAAATGTAGCCTATAGATGATGCTTCATCACATGGTTTACTAATCGTTATCTTTTCAATCAATACTTGTGTTTATCTATTGTATCATTAAGTATGATTGAGACGTAAGATATTTATTTTTATAATTTTTAATATTTTTTTTGTATGAAAAATGATTAAATAAAGGAGGGTTTAATATTTAAATTAACTAACTAATTAATTAAACTATGCTAAACATAGAGCATCTATTCCCACTTTTTGTACACATCCTGAACTTATATTAACACTACTGGTTACAAAGTGTTCATTGTTGGGCATACCAAGTATCCATTGCAAGGATTACCAAGTGTTAATATTATGCTTGAAGTGGTCGTACTCACATTATTAAGAATTAGCTTATTAAATGTTTAATAATGAGAAAGTAAATTTCATTCAAAGTAAATTGCTAGAAAATAAAGTGAAACTAATCTAAGTGCTACAATGGATAGAAGAATTCTTGATTTTATTTCCATTCATGTAGTTGTGTTCAAGTACATATTGCACTTGAATAAAATACCATACAATTATTTTGATTCACATTACAGGCACTTAGAGAAAAATGTTTACTAACTTGTACAGATAGAAACTATAAAAATTTGAATCAGGTAATGGCTTAATGGTGCCAGAAATGTGATGCAGTGTGCATTTATATAGGTAATGATTACATTAGTGTTAATGCACATGTGCCAATGCATCCTAAGATGCATCGAATGGGCTACATCAACAAAGTTATCTTATGGACATTTTATTATACCCCCATGATTAATTGAAAACTCATCCTTGAGTGAATAAAAATGGAATTGAGTTTCTTAAAAAATTTATGGTAGTATGGAATTTTATTAACTAACTAAGTAACCAATTAACTTTGAGTGTCATATTGTACAAATTATGAAAATTGGTGCAAATTACAATGAAATTAGATATTTTAATAAAATTGACATGTGCCTATTAGATGGATGGAAGTAGGATGAAGTTTGCACATAGTGCATGGAGGTGAAGGCTTCTATGGCACTGAGGATCCTTCATCATGTCTTGGCACTGATGGAGGCCTTGGCTATTCTACTACTATTAGTAAAAATTGGAAGGCATTCAGTAGTGTCTTTATTTTCTTCTCTTTATTATGTGGATCATGAGTAATCTAGGTTGCTTAGCCTAGATTTTTTAGTGTTGGAATATTACATGGGCATGGTAGTGTTGCGAACATATCCTTCATATTCACAAACCAAGCTATGAATTGTTTACATTCAATGTCAAATGTACGAACAAGGTTCTATAACTTTTTGTAGTCACTTATTCTTCTAGAAAAGTTCTTTGCAATAGAACTTTGATCAGTGAAATTTCTCTTGAGAATCTCAAGCTCTACATTGGCCACTTCCAACTTTTTCTTGGTCTCACTATGAAGCTTGAACAGTACCTCATAAAGGAAGTAAGAGCTAGCCACTTCTTTCTCCAATTTGGTCCTAGGTATCCTTGTAGTTAGCATTGCCAAGTTTGCATATCAGAAGTTGGTAAGGTTTATGTACTTAGTCATCTCTTCGATCTACAACCCCTTTAGGTGGATTTTAGCTTGATTATATACATTAAGTGTATCAAAGATGGGTTTCTATGCATTACCTCTCTACTAAAGTTGCTAGATGGCCTCATTCATCTTCATCTTGGCCAAATTGATTTCTTTCTTGTTGACCGATTTAAGCATCCCAACTTAGTTCTTGTAGTGATTTTTCACTCTTTCATATTTCAAGGCTTTATTCTTCCAGGTGACAACCCTAATTGAAGTCTTTTGATAAAGGGTTCAAACCTCTTTCATTGAAAGATTTTTATTTTTTGTAGCCAACCTCCTTAGATCCAAATTTATCTTGGAATGTTATTCCTAATGCTCACGAATGAACTTTACTATTTTATCTTTTTGCTGCTTAGGATTTCATAGGCAATGGCTTTCATGAGTTAGTATTAAGCTTTCCTTACAAACTTGTGAGAGGTCATGGTCATTGTTATTTATCATAGCTTCTAATAGTGATGCATCAAAGATCATTATTTTCTTCACATTCTAAGCCTCTTGATATTTTTGTTGATGTTATTAAAAAGCTTTGTCCCTTGTGAGTTTTGGCTTGAGAATGATAGGGTCAAAGAGATGGGCTCTGAGTTTCACAACTTTGGTGGCCAACTGTCAATTGCTAGTAATGGCCTCCTCAAGTTATGCATTGGTAGTTAATAACTTCTCTCTCATCTCCAATAGCCATGACTTGGTTGTTGATATATCTTCCAAGAGATCAAAATCTCTAGAAGTGGTTGCTTGATTTTTATCAATCATTGCAAGACCTTCTCATGTTGGGTAGCACTCATCCTTTCACTTCTTACTCCTTTTGATGCTTGCACATCTACCATGAAAGTGATATTAGGGATAAATGAAGTAGGAGCACTTAGAGCTTCTTCAACCAAATCTACCACAACTTCTACTATTGTCTCTTGGCCCTTGTGTGGCATGAACGAGATCATTGCTCCTTCACCTTCTTTTTGCATTTCTAGAAATTTTTGGGAACACTTATCCTAGAATGCGCATAGTAACTTCTTTAGCATTAGGGTTTGAGTGAACAAGTGTTTGGTTGCTTTATGTTGAGAATAGTGACGTTGTTTCACTATCTAGTTAGCTGATGGTTTTTATGACCTCATTAAGGTGGCTCATGGTTGGATAGTAGACTAAAGGTTTCCCACTTCTTGTTGTTGTAGCTACTACTCTCTGAGCCTCCTTAGTTGTTATGCAACTACTAACATCTTTGGTGTTGTCTTTGGTGTTTCAAGTGATGGTGGTGGTGGTTGATCCTCTTCTTGAGGTTTGGTTGGAGTTTGATCTTTCATCGTCCCCTGCCAAGATGTGGTAGGAGTGGTATGGACCACATCATTCTAGTAGCATGCTATACCTCCCTTTTTTCTAAAGTTTTTGGTAGTCATAGAAAGGATAGTGTCTTCCTATGTTTCTAATTTTCATTGAGATGTTTTTCAATCTCTAAAAAAATAAGTTTTGGTAGGTTGACTAGGAATTTCTCACTCAAAGATACACATGCTTTGGTAGAGAAGGTTATGACCTTGTTGGTTCTCACTGTTGGATTAATGTAATATTTCAAAATTTTGAAGTATGCATGCTCCACCTTGATGAGGATAGCATACTCCTTGCAATCCATTCCACAACAATGTTTAACCCATTCCTTTCTAGCCTTTAGGTCCACTTGGGTAGATATCTCTACCAACTTTACCCTAGTGTTAGGTAAACTAAGAGATTCTGCTATGGCCTCAACCAAGTAGGAGATGGTGATGTCCTTTATTTTAATAGAAGCATCTTCTTATTAGTTTTTCCAAAAAGTAAATTTTTCCCATGCATCAATTCCAATTGTTGGAAAGAATAAACCATAGTGGAGATCGTTAGAGTTGTGTTTAAATCTTGTTTGCTACAAGCTCTAGGAATGAGTTATGTTCAAATAGAAGTAATTAGAGGACATGGAATGCATTTTTAGAGGATATTTTGATGCCAAAATAGAGTAAAAAATAGGTGTTTTAAGGCTATCAAGATGATTAAGTATGCAATTGGCCTATGGTTAGGGAAGCTAAGTTAAGGTTAACCAAAAGAGATACAAGTGGATCCTCTCCAAAGTAGGCATATGGTTAATATGACATTGCATAACCTCATCACAAGGAGTCCATATGTAACTAGTATGATGAATGATTATTTTAAGTTAAGTTCAATAATCATATGATGGATTTTCTTAGGATTATTCAAGCTAGAAAATAAAACTATCAATTTACCATGATATGGGATAGTGAGATGATAGAAGATGAAGTAAGTGAATGATAGTGAAAGAATAATGGGTAGGTAATTTGCATCCTAGTCACACAAGATCCTTGATGAAGTATGTGATTAAAATGATTGAATACTAGTATATTCCAAGTCTATACCAAGTTAATTTTGATTATAGCAACCTTGCATTAATATATTCCTCATCTTTTACCATCTAGAGCCTATGAGAACTTGAAAGGAAAACCATCACTCTAAGAGAAGAAGAAAAGAGAAGAAGGAAGTAGGTAGGACCTTAGTTAGAGAGATGACTTCAGGCATAGGTAACATGTCTTTCTAGCGACATAACTAGTGCTTGTAGCCCATGAAATAGTTTGAGTGTGCTTTGAATTTTTGTTATTGTTGGTTGTTTTCTTATGGAAATCACACCATGCAAAGACATGCTTCCTTTTATGGTCAACAGTAGAAGTGATTATATACCAATAAGAAAGACATGCTTACTTTTATGGTTACTCAAGAACTTGTGAAAGCTATCTTGACCTTGTCCTCTAGTATAATTTGCATTTGGTTGTAACCACTATATTCATTTAGAAAACTATAGCAATGGTTTCCTACAATTATATATAATACTACACCATTGGTCGTTGGGAAAATGCATGGTTTCTTACAATGGCTATGTGCTGGAGATTCGTGATTCCAGATAAATTTTTACGCATTGGATTCGGGAGCATACAGAAATGCATTCAATCCTCAATGGGTACATATTTCATAATTTTCATGAAATTTTATCTGGATATATTCATATACATTGAAATGGTCACCTTGCCTTGCCTCGCCTTGTATTGGTGCCTTGTTCTCCATGTGTGCCTCGTATTCATGCCTTGTTCTCCATGTGTGCATTGTGCATTAAAATCTTACCTATCTTTTTCTATTCTGAATCTTATGAGCAACTTCATTTCATTGTTAAGTGGGCAGCAAGGAATCAAGATTCTTGGCATTGGCATGACATAGATCATAGAAAACAAGGGAGTACGAATGAATAAAAAAACACACGAAAATCGTGAAAGGACTACTTTGGTAACCGAAGGCCAAAGGGCCAAGTTTGGGTCATACAAAAACCAAGTTTGGGATGGGGCATGTGAGGAAAACATTACATTTACATGGATTGGATTGCCTTTGGGAGCGTCAAATGTTCTGCCATGAGTCACACATTCATGCGTGTTTATTGGTCATTACTGGTTTGTTCTCTTTTTCTTGTATCTTTGCTGATAAAAAGAAAAAGAAAAACGGGGCATCGTCATGGTCATGATTCATGAACTTGATGATGGATGAATGCTTGTTCAACTTTTTTAAAAATCTGGTTGTTTATGAGTCAATGAAGTCCACCAGCACATAGCCAATGGCCATATGCAAGCTCATGACACTGTGTTGTTACTTTCCCCTTCTTCATCATAACTAGTACTAATTCCCTAGTATTTGAAAGGTTTTCGATCTTCATAGTGTTTGAAATATTTTCGATCTTCGTAGGTGAGGTGAGTTCCTAGGATGTGCCTAGTTTAGTTAAGCTATGTCTTCTTATAATGTGGTCATTTTCAACATGGATCTATGGGTGCTACTCATAGGTCATTGTTGAACAAAAGTATTAGTAGACGTGATTTGTTATAAATTTGGTTAAGGCTTGAGGCTTAATTTCATTCTTGGAAAAATTAGATTGAGTAACAAAAGGGTTTCATTTTATTGTTGTCATTATGGCTGTTGCAAAAATTATATGTTTGGCTAGATTATGGCTCTTGAGTAAGGAAATGTATTCGATGTCGTCTATACCTTTGCAAATTTTTTTGCATTAGTTTAATGGTGATATTGCAATATTTTGTGCAATTTTTAAGCATTAATAATATTTTGGATTTACATTGTACTTGTTCTATATTCTACAATATTTTTTATGATATATGAGATTTATTTTTTTAAAAAAACTAACATATTTAAATTTTCTCTATCACATCCCAGCTACGAACCCGTCACCACTTTTTCTTGAGGCACATGTACCCAAAAACGTTTAGAATCATGAATTGGATTCTTTTGATGCATAGTACAATGACCATTCCAGAAGCAAGGTCGTGATCCACCACTATGAAATCTTTTTCCCAGAGGATTTCACGACCTGGAAATTATCCACCAACAACACCATCATGCACAATCTTTCAAGGCTCATCCTCACTACTAGTGAAGGCCATAGTGGCATTGCTGTGACTTTATAGAAGAACAACTAGACCATCAACCAATATTGGGGAGTGGGGATAGATGTAGAGCCAATAGTGACATTCATTTTAGGATTCAAGGATTTGTGCATGTAGGCCATGTAAGAAAATAATTGTGTAGAAATCAGATTGCACAAGTAATCAAAGTATAGAATGTGGAAGCAAATGGCAAAGAAATTCACATGCATAAATAACCAGAAATGCAAAATGCTTGAGCAAATGGAACTGACTTTCAGCCATTGATGCCTTAAATTAAATTTTGTGTTTGGATTCTTCTTTCACACAAACACTCTACAACAATGGTGTATGCAACCTTTAAGCATCTGTGAAAGGGACCAAAATTGCAATCCTAGTGTGATTCATGGTCCCTTTTTTCTCTCATCAAGACAAATTTTTAGGCCACGAAATTGGTTACCATGAAAAAAATTTGAAAAATAAGAGATCCAAAACCCCATCTGATGTGGACGCCAGCCCAATGCCAATGCGTAAACATGTAATGCCAATGCGTAAATGTGTTATGCCAACACGTATACACATCAGTAGATATGGAGGCCACTTCAATGCGTAAACGTGTGTTACAATCTCTCACATAGTCTCCATATTTAATCAAATCCAGATTTCAGGAAATAAATGCATGAATCATGGTGATAGTTCCCCTCAATGTGAGTATTATTTTCCATATATTACAATGTATTATCTCTCAAACATTAATTCCCTATATGGTAACATAACTTTATGAATAAACCCAATGTTCATTTTAGGGCCTGCCACATGTGTATTTTCTTTAATAACTATATGTGCAAACCATATGAGAAAATAGCACAACTAAATAAGAGTTTCATTAAGACTGTAAAATTGTATGTGCAACAAATTACCAAGTCCCATCCAAACTAAATGATCCTTAAATGACTTTGGTGGCATTCCTTTTGTCAAAGGATCAGCTATGATTAATTCAATGCTTATATGCGCAATGACCACTTTGTTTTCCTTAATGCATTTTCTTATGGCTAAGTACTTTATGTCGATGTGTTTACTTCGACTGGCACTCTTATTATTCTTAGCCATAAATATAGCAATTGAATTGTCACAAAACATTCTTAATGACTTAGATATAGAATCCAAAATTCTAAGCCCTAATATGAAACTCTTTAACCATACACCATGTGAAGTAACCTCAAAACAAGAAATGAACTCTACCTCTATGATAGAAGTAACAACCAAACTTTGCTTTCCACTCCTCCAAGATATAGCTCCTTCAGCTAGCATAAAAACATAACCAGATGTTGACTTCTGTGAATCAACATAGCCAACAAAATTTGAATTGAAGTAGCCAGTCACCTCCAAGGAGTCAGTTTGTTTATAGATAAGCATATAATCTTTTGTAACTTGAAGGTACGTCATCACTTTCTTTGCAGCCCTCTAATGATCAATACCTAGATTACTCTTATATTTGCCCAACATTCACACAACAAATGCAATGTCAGGTCTTGTGTAGGCTTGAGCATGCATAAGGCTTCCAATGGTTGAAGCATACAGAATGTTGCTCATTTGACTCTTCTCTAAATCATTCCTAGGGCACTAATTCAAATTGAACCTATCACCCTTCACAATGGGTGCTATACTTGGTGAACAAGCTTGCATTTGAAACCTCTCTAAAAATTTATTGATATAGGTTTCATATGATAGTCCTAGGATACATCTAGATCTATCCCTATGGATCTGAATGCTAATAACATAAGATGCCTTACCCAGATCCTTCATGTCGGAATTCTTAGAGAGAAAATGTTTTACCTCATATAGAAATCCACTATTATTGGTTACAAGAAGGATATCATCCACATATAGAACAAGGAAACAAATTTTTCTCCCACTGACCTTTTGGTATACACATTGATCCATGATGTTTTCTTCAAAATCAAATGAAGTGATGATATCATGGAATTTTAAGTACCATTGATGGGAGGCCTGTTTCAATCCATATATGGATTTCTTGAGCTTGCATACCAATTGCTCACCATCACTAGAGGAAAATCCTTTAGGTTGTTTCATATAAACCTTTTCCTCTAGATCACCATTGAGGAATGCTATTTTCACATCCATTTAATGTAATTCAAGAAGAAAATGGGAAACCAATTCCATGATAACATGAAGGGAGTCCTTCTTAGATATAGGAGAAAAGGTTTTTTTGTAATCTATTCTATATTTTTGAGTGAACCCTTTAGTGACAAGTCTAGCCTTATATCTTTCAATGTTGCCTAATGAGTCTTTCTTAGTCTTGAAGACCCATTTGCATCCAATGGATTTTGCACCATTAGACAACTTGACAAGATCTTAGACTCCATTAGGTGACAAAGTTCATCTCGTCTTTCATGGCATCATACCACAAGTTAGATTCTTTATAACTTATGACTTATGAAAATGTTTTGGGATCATTTTCGGCTCCTATGTTGTAGTCAGACTCTTGTAGATACACCATATAGTCACTAGGAATCACTGATTGCCTTATTCTAGTAGATCTTAATGTTGGTTCATCATTCTCTTGAGGATCATGATGTTCAATAGGTTGTTCAACAAGTTCTAGTATCTATTATTCAGCTAGATCTACTACTTCTTGATTAGCAATTTGTGGAACTTTAATGATTGGTTGTTGTTCATTACACATTTATGCTCTAGGCATATTGTGCACAATAATCACTTTATCATTTGAAATAGTGGGTTAAGCGTCTATATGATCTATCTCAAGAACAATGTTCCAACATCTACTACTCCCACTAATCAAGTCATTCTCAAGAAATTTAGCATTCTTTGATTCCACAAACCTAGTAGTATATGATGGGAAATAAAATCTGTATCCCTTAGACCATTTAGCATATCCAACAAAATACCCACTTATGGTCATTGGGTTTGGCTTCTTTTCTTATGGATTATAGACTCTTACTTTAGAAAAGCATTCCCAAATGTGTATATGTCACAAACTTGGTTTCCAACCTTTCCATAATTCAATTGGTGTCTTCGAGATAGCCTTGGTTGGTACTCGATTTAATATATACACCGCTATCTTAAGAGCTTTAATCCACAAGGACTTAGAAAGCTTGGAGTTGCTAAGAATACTCTGCACCATGTTCAATAATGTTTGATTTCTTTGTTTTGCCACACCATTTTGGTCTAGAGAACCAGGTATAGTATACTGGGCAACAATTCCATGCTCTTGAAGAAACTTAACAAATTGACCAAGTGCTTGTCCATCATCAGTATATCTAACACAGTATTCACCACCTCTATCAAATCTCACTAACTTTATTTGCTTACTACATTGTTTCTCTATTTCAACCTTAAATACCTTAAAGGCATATAAAGCTTCGCTCTTGTTATGACACAGGTAGAGATACATATATCGTGAGTAATCATCAATAAAGGTAATGAAATACTTTTGACCATATGCATCCATATCTGGACTACAAATATCGGTATGTATGATCTCTAATATGTCTGAACTCCTCTTGGCATCTTTCTTTGACATATTGATCTGCTTTCCCTTTATGTAGTCCACATAAGTGTCAAGGTTAGAAGAATCTAGAGTATTTTTTTTTTTAGGAAAAGTTCGAGTGTATATCATTCCCAAAAAAAGGAAGAACAAGCTACGCCTGCACGTAGCATGAGCCTTCAGCCATGGCCCCAAAACAGGAGTCCCCGGGGCAAAAAAGACCCCAGAAACCATGAGAAAATAGAGCCACCCGCAACATCCACCACGGTGGAGAAACGCACAGGCAGGATCCGCCCACGTGCCCCCCCAAACGTGACACGGAACCCCACGACCCATGGGAGACCAGAGACCCACAAAGACAGAAACCCAGAAACAGCGACGGAAAAGACAGAAAAGAGCAGCGCCCGCCGTTCCAGCCGCTGTAGCAGAGGCACCACAACCCCAAAAAACCCGCGGGAGAGCAGCCCGCCAGCCTCTCCCTAGTCCGTCAGGCCCGCAGCGAGGCGGCGCCGATTCTCCGCGATAAGCTGGGCAATTCCGGTCCTGCCATTCTGCAGGACATCCGCAAACCAGAGCTGCGATGATTGAGGGCGTGGGGTAGCTGCCTGATTCTTCGTGCTGCTGAGCCGAGCATCCGGCGGGTCCTTCACCCGCGGCGGCCTCGGGCGATGATGATCCTGATCAGCGTCCGGGCACCGAATGTTCGGCCACGTGTCCACCCTATGTGCAGCTTTGTTACCCCACGTCATCCCCCACCCACTATCAACCCTCTGCGCCGGGAGATGGTTCTGTCTTCCACTGGTCCCTGCAACCGCCTGGGAGGAGGCGCCCTGTGCGGAGGCAAGCCCCAATCTGGGCCCTGTCGTAGGGGTGCCCCCCTCCTTCGCGATCCTAATCTCCTGCCAAAACTTTCAGAACCTGGCCCTCAAAACAACCGGGGGGGGGGGGGCAGGCCATGTTTTTGAAGACACAGTCGTTGCGGGCCTTCCACAGAATCCACAGCGCTGTGAGAGTGGGCGAATTCCCAGAGATCTGGATGTGGTGCAAACCACACGTGTGCCAAAATTGCCGGGTAACGTGACACTCCTGCATGAAGTGCAGCAGCGTCTCCTCAGCGTGAGTGCATAGGGGGCACTGTGGACTGATCCCCAGGCCCCTGTACTGCAGAAACGTCCGAACCGGAAGGGCCCTGTGAAGAATCAGCCACCCGAACACCTTGATCTTTTCCGGGATTGGCCCCCGCCAGAGTAGCCTCCAACGTGGGTCTGCTGGGAACCGCGCCCGAAGATACTGCCTAGGATGAAGGGGTTCCGCTGCGCCCCCCAACGTGGCCATCTGAGCACAAAGCTGCTTCCACACGAGCGAGTCCGATCCTGCAGCCCTCCAGGGTCGGTACTTCCTCCATAGCAGCTGCGCCCAAGTGGAGGGGTCCTCCTGCGTGGTGAAGAGCCTCCAAATCAAGCGTTGTCGCCCTAACACCACCTCCTCCGTGAAGGGGAGAATGCCAACCCCCCGGCCTCGCAGGGCCACGCGGTGGTGGCCCAATCCACTAGGTGCATCTTCCTTCCCCCCTTCCCGCCTGACCACACGAAGCTACGCAGGATCATGTCAATCTTTGTGACCACTGCAGCCGGTAAGGCTACGATTGAAGCCCCGAACCTGGCCATTGCCCCCAGAACCACGTTTGCCAGAACAACCTTTCCTTTACGAGAGAGGAAGTGATTCGTCCAATGGGCTGTACGCTGCTGGATTCGCATCAGTAGGGCCTGCCAGGTTTGCTTTCTATGCCAGTTGTGGATGGGGATGCCCAAATACTTATCCTCCTCCTCCCCTGGCATGATCCCCATGATTTGGATAATCCTACTGCGCACCGCCGAGTGCGTGTGCGTGAAGTACAACGCGGACTTCCCCGCGTTTGTCTGCAGCCCCACCTCCCTTTGGAACCGGTCCAGCACCCTCATCAGTGCCTTGACCTACAGCACAACAGCCCTGACGAAGAGCATGGTGTCGTCCGCGTAGTGAGCGGTGAGGCAACGCACACCGTTCACGTCAAGGCCCTGGACACCCTCATCCACACAGTAGCTTTGCAGGAGATCCATCAAGATGAGGAAGAGGAGGGGGGAGAGGGGATCGCCCTTACGCAATCCACGGCCTGTCCCCTGGAAACCCCTCAAAGTCCCATCAATATCCAGGGAGTAGTGTCCACTTCTTTGTAGCTGCAGGCAGAGCTCCACAAAGGCACTGTCCAAACCTTTGGCCATCAGCACCTTCCGTAGGGCTGCCCAGCTAACAGAGTCATAGGCCTTCGCAATATCGAGCTTGATGCAGAGGCCCTGGTATTTTGCGCGACGCAGAGAGTGCTGAATTTCGTTCACTAAGAGCACCTGATCTTGGAGGTGGCGGCCCTTAATAAACGCCGCTTGGTTTTTTCCCACCAAGCGTGGCATGAGGGGACCCAGTCTGGCCACAAGCATGCAGGAGAACAACCGAAGAAGTGAGTTGCAGACCCCAATGGGCCGAAAATGGCCCGGTGTGGTGGGGTTTTCGATTTTTGGCATGAGGACCACACGGGAGCAGTTGAGTTCTTTGCGGACCTGTCTCCAGACCAGCATATGGTTAAAAGCATCGAGAAGATTTTTGCCCAGCACCTCTTCATACTCACGAAAGAATTCGATGGGCCAGCCATCCGGCCCCGACGCCTTGTTCGCCTGCATATCTTTCAACACGACGTGCAGCTCCTGCTGGGAAAAGGGGGCGAGCAGCCGTGCATTCTCTGCTTGAGTCACCACCTGTGGAATGGGCACAGAGATCGGGTCAATGGCCTGCCACTCCCAGACCTACTGCCAGTAGCACTGCAGTTCATCCACGCCAGAATGAGAGGGCGTCTGCGTGTTCTGCAAGAAACGGTGCAGAGGGCGATGGTGTTTCCTGCGATGTTCCACCGCCTGGGCAAAAAAGAATTTCGTATGTCTGTCCCCCAGTCGCAGCCACTGGAGCCGAGCCCTCTGCCGCCAATATTCTTCCTCTTCCTGCTGTAGTGACTGCAATCGCATTAGGAGGGCCAGCTCATCATGGCTCGTGTCTGTATGCAGTTCTTGTCTGGCCTGTATCTCTTCTAGTCGCGTTTGAACCTACCTGCGCTGTACAGAAAAATTATATTTTTCGTCCTTGGGGAGGTTTTTAATCTTTATTTTCAATCGCTGAAGTGCCCATTTTAAAAAATCGCGTGGGTCCTCCTGCCACGGCCCATGCTGCTCTTGCCGCGTCGTGTGTTGCCCCTGCCGCCTCCCGTGCTGCCCCTGCCGCGTCCCGTGCTGCCCCTGCTGTGTCGTATGGTGTGCCTGCCTCCTGGTGCATTACGCCTGCCGCCTCGTGAGCTGCACCCGCTGCGTCGTGTGTTGCACTAGTCTCTGTAGGTCGGCCTGCATCTGTCGCGAAACATCGGTCTTCGCCCGCCATGACAAGTCATTCTGCGCCTGCCTCGAAATTTCGGTCTGCGCCTGCCTCGAAAAATCGGTCTGCATCGTGTGCTGCACCTGCCTCGAAAAATCGGTCTGCATCGTGTGCTGCGCCTGCCTCGAAAAATCGGTTTGCGTTGTGTATTGGGCCTGCCTGGCCTGTGGCGCGCCTGCCTCTCCTGTGTAGCCCGCCCAAATTTCCTAGACCATTCCTTCCAGCCACGGTTTCCGAAGCCATGAGCGTTCGAACCGAAATGGCCGGGGGCTCTGCGCCGCGGGTCTGTCCACTTGGCAGAAAATCACCCGGTGATCAGAAGCCATTCTGACACCCCCATATGCGTGTACATCCCATTCAGTGAGCAGCAATTGACTAACCCAGGCCCGATCAATCCGGGACTGAACCCGTGTAGCACCCTGACGCCGGTTACTCCAGGTATACCGGCAGCCCGCGAGTTCCAAGTCGGTGAGGGCCCGCCTCTGCATCAACGTTTTAAAATCGGCTGCCCCCGAGGGCTCCATCAGGGACATTCCAGACTTCTCCCAGCTATACAAGCGCTGATTAAAATCTCCAATCAGCAACTAGCCCGCGCCCTCGGGCACCAGTCCAGCCACGCATTCGAGTTCCTGCAACCGCGCTTTCCACTCCTGAGCACCATAAACGTTTGTGATCCAGACATCCAGCCTGGGCAGGTAAAACGTGATGCTCCAATCGGACGAATCCTGAACAACAGAGACCTCCTTTGTGAGAACCGCGAGGCCTCCTGCACGTCCCCGACTCGGAACCAAATGGCAGTGCCACCCTGGCCACTTCAGCACCTGGGCCTCCGACTGCTGGACTTTTGTTTCCTGTAAACATACAACATCACATCTTTCATCCACCACCATGCATCGCAGGGTATGACGTTTATACGGGGTACCCTGTCCCCGGCAATTCCAAGAGAGCACCTTCATGATGACGGGTGTTGCTGATACATCTCCTCAATTGTGGGCTGTACACCCAGATCAACAAAAGGTTATGCTGCCTTATGCTGCCGGGTGCTATGCACTGGTGTGCCCACCTTGTCCTCTGACAGTAACCTTACCACCCCCTCTCCATTCTGCAGTCTGTTTTTCCCCAGGGGGGAACGAGACCGAGTTGTCCCGCATCGCATGTTGATCCAGTCCGTGATTGGGGGAGGCGATAGAGGCTCCCCGTCCCTACCACCTCCCGCAATGTGTAGCGGCCCCGGTTTAGTAGTGGGCGGTTTAACAGCGGGCGGTTTTCCCCCCCCCCCAGCCAGCGCCTGCAAGTACGGTGCGTGAGTGGTCTCCCTGGGCGCCCCTTCCAAAAACTCCACATGCGCCGTCCCTGCAGCCAGCGTCCCCGACCTCTTTGGGCCCAGGAGCGTCCCTCCCTGCTCTACCGTGCGTGTCTGAGTCCCCCCGGCGTATGGGGGGCCAGTCCTGTGCCCCCTCCTCTGACCACGTCCTCTCTGACCAACAATGCTCCACCCCCCCTCTCGGTCATGATTCTGATCCGCCCTGGTCAAGCCACCCCCTGGGATAGCCCGAGGCCGCTGCTGGTTTTCAAAGTGGATACGGATCCGCTCCTCCCCACTCTCTGACTCCAGCACCAGCGTCTCTACCGGTGTCTGCATCTGCAGTGGTCTCCAAACACAGAACCGGGCATAACCCAGATATTCCCGACTCTCTGTAAAGGTGTCGAACTTAATGAACTCCCCCACCGCCTGCGCGCATGCTCCGAGAACCTCGAGGAACCAGTATTCCAGCGGCAGCTCATACAGGCGAACCCAAACCGGGGCCTTAGCAAACAAATTCGGGTCGCGGTGCGCACCCGGGCACCAGGGAGCCAGGGCGAGGCCCCGTGCCCCGTAGAACCAGGGCCCGCCCACCAAAACCTTTTCACGATCTGCCACAGAGGCAAACCCAAACAGGAGGCGGTCATCTGCAAGGCATTTGACCGTCACAGTCTCCAGCTCCCACGCAGCGCGAGCCCAACGGCGAATCAAGTCCAGCCGGGGCCGTATGCCCTCCGACACAAACTTACCAATTAAACTGCGCGCCAGGCTATCTAGCAGAACGCTATCTGGGCCCTTGACGTGGAGCCGTAGCTCTCTCCCCTCAGTCATGGTCCGCTGTTCAGCAACTTGCTGTACATCAGCTGTGTGGGCCGGCCCTTTACCAGAGACGCCCAGACCTGGGTGGCCGTGTGCGGAAACTTCCGTGTCCTGCTCTGTACCTACCCCACCTTGTGCTGAAACCACCTTGCCCTGTGCTATGCCTGCCCCGCCGTGTGCAGAGCCTGTTTCTCCGTGAGCACAGCTCACGGCGTTGTGTGCTGCTCCCGCCTGGGCATTGTGTGCCACTCCCGCCTGGGTGTGAGTTGCGCCTCCCATGTTCAAAGCCTGTTTGCTTGGTTTCAAACCAAGCTTTCCATGAATGGTACAAAGAGTTTAATGAGTTTGCACATTCAAAAGATTCAGACAAACTTTGATTATGAGGCATGCAATCCCAGAATCTAGAGTATTAGTACTCCATCATTTACTACTCTCTTAATTCTTTCAATAGAGATATCTCCTAGTGTACATTGCGACAATATAGAGGATTTTTCATTCATAATACATATCTTAATGCTAGCATGAACATGTATAGATGTATAAGAAGTTTTCTTTTGTAAATTAATGTTGAAAAGACCATTTATCAATGTACCATTTCCAACAAGTTTAGTTCTATAATATAGACTGAATATAGTATCTGAAAAATTAAAGGAAAATCCCAATGATACAAGCCTTAAAATAGAAATTAAATTCCTTCAAAAACTAGGAATATAAAATGTCTTTTCCAACTCTAAAACAAAACCACTACTTAAAACTTATTTGCATGTGCTAATTGCTGCCACATATGAGTGCATCTTATTGCCTGAATAGATGCATGACTCACTTCCTACTAGCTTCCTTAGGTTTTTCACCTCCTACAAGGAATTGGTAACATGGATTGTAGAACCAGAATCAATCCACCATGTGTCATGGCCAACATCAACCATATTAGATTCAAAATAAACAAGTGAGAGTCGAGTACCTTTCTTTTCAGGCCATTTTTGATATTTAAGATAATCCTTCTTTATGTGCCCTTTCCTTTTGGAGAAAAAACATTTGGATTTCTTCTTAATATCAGCTTGTGCAGATAATTTGTCCTTCCACATGCATTTGATTTGTTCTTTATTCTTTTCTTGTGTGACCAGATGCACACTCTCTTTCGCTTCCATTGTAAGTCTACCCTCTTCTTGCACACACATGATCATTAGTTCATTGATTGATTGTTTGTTCCTATGTGTGTTATAAGAAATCTTAAAGGGTCCAAATTGCAGTGGAAGCATGTTTAAGATGTAGTGCACAAGGAAAGATTCCAACATCTCAACCTCAAGTGTTTTTAGTTGAGCCACTATATCCCTCATTTGCATGATGTGCTCACGCACACCATGAATTACAGTGAACTTCATGGATAAGAACTTTATTATTAAGGTGCTAGCCAATGATTTGTCTGATGACTTAAATTGTTCATCAATTTCCTTTAACAAAACATGCACATTATCATACTGTTCAAGTGAACCATGAATACCAGCCGAGATCTTGGTTTTTATAAACATAACACAGAGACAATTAGATCACTCCCATTTTTCATAATTACCAATATCACCCAGATGGCTGGTTGTTGTAATGGTAGGTGCTTTATCCTTATAGATAACATAATCAATGTCTATCTAGCCTAAATGAAAACGAATTCTCTCCTTCCACACCTTATAATTATCACCCTTTAATTTAGGAATGTCACATTTAAAATCATGGTAGCTTATAGGTTGTACAACTACATAATCAAACATGCTTATGTCACCAAATTTGAGGTTAAAATACCAGAAAACATGTTTACTAATGTAAATCATGTAAAAATATAAATCAAATGACATAAAATTGCCTATGGGCTAAATTTTAATTCAAATAGATTCATATATTTTTATGATGAAACTATTAAATTATATTCATTTTCTTAATCTGTGTGGGCAAATTAAGAAAAATAACTTAACATATCATCCTAATTAATCATATTAAATACAATAAAAATTATTGTGGAATAAAGTTTATTAGATTACATATGATTAATCACAACTTAATTTTCCATATGTGATCCCAAACTTTTAACAATTTTGCACAATGAAAAATGTTGTGGCTACTCTCTACACACACCCAAAATAAATAAATAAATAAAATAAAATCACAAATTACAATTTTATGTAGAAAAAGCTATGCATTACAAAATTTTTAATATTCTTTAAATAAAGTAAGTTTACCTAAACGGACACGAGTCATGCCTTGTAAAAGAAGAAACCCTCACAAAACAACGCTGTGTTCAATTGCACCATTGTCAAAAACCGCATCAAGACAAAGATACCAAATGTAAGAAAATGATTGTGTAGAAATCAGATTTCGTAAAGTACAAAATGTGGAAGCAAGTGGCACAAGAAATTCACATGCATAAATAACCAGAAATACACAATGCTTGAGCAAATAGAACCGAACTCTAACCATTGATGCCTCAGATTAAATTTGGCATTTCAAATTTTTTTTTCACATTGACACTCTGTGTGATGATAGTGTATGCAACCTTTAAGCATCTGTGAAAGGGAGCAGAACTGCAATCCTACTGTGATTCATGGTTCTTTTGTTCATTCAGATGTGGATGCCACCCCAACACCAATGCATGCCAATGCTGGAGGCCACTCGCAGCATGTGGCTGCAGGAATGTGTTCTTGGCGACCACGAGAAGCAGCAGTGGGCAATCTACGAAGACGGAACCATCCGCGTCTTATGGAGACTGCGGACTGTGCCTCACCTCCGACGGTAGCACTTGTGGGTTTCTCATTGTCCTCCGTGCTTGCCAAGGTGAGGCGAACCAACGCTGGTTGGTCAACAACGACGGTTCCCTTCTCAATCCCGGCTCCGGTCTGGCCATGGATGTAAAATCAAGTGATGTGTCTCTTCACCAGATCGTTCTAGATAAACCCACTGGCAATCCTAACCAGCAGTGGCTGGCCGCCTTCTGATCAGAGAGTGCTCTCATTATCCGTATCATAAAATAATGATTGTGGCTGTTAGTATTGTCCTCTCTGAATCATACGTACTGGGCTTTCTAAATCATACCTCTCTCGATAAGAAGTTCAAAGTTTCCGCTCATCTTATGAATGATAATTGAATGAAAGAAGTGGCATTAGGATTTGTTTAAATCCTCTGCCGTGTGGTTTACTATATTTCGAGTTGATCACCCGCGAATACTGCAGTGTTGTCTCGACTGTCCATCTTGTGTCCCTTGTTCACTTTCATCCTCTCAATGTAATCGCGTACGGCCATGGACTCTCTCTTTGGGACTCGGAGGATGTACGTTGCAATAATTTAATCCAATGTGCGTAGTCCGTTAAATAAATTAATTTTTTACTTTTTTAAAAAAATGTTTTTTAATGTTCAAGGTTAATATATTAAAATGGATCATCCCTTAAAGCTTTAATATAAGTATTAGGCTCAATGTACATATTAGGAGGGTTGGTGGATGAACCAAAGCCTAACAAGAAGGTTGGCCAATGAACAAAAGATTAACCTCTTCAAGTTGATATGCCTAAGTATAAACCCACATCTACCAACTCAAGAAATAAGCACCTTACCATTACTTCAAAGTTTAATCTCTTCAAGATTAATATATAAAAATGTAAAACCTCATTAACAAAATTTGGCATTGAAAAGAATACACTTAGCAAGTTCCTATAAACAACCCTATATAGATTTAGATAAGAATTTATGTATGTAGGTAAATCAAATAAGATCAATGCATGAGTCTAAAAAAATGAAAAAATGTAGACCAAGCCTTTCTTATCAATAACTCAATAGTACATAATTTCATCTTATAAATACTTCAAATAATATCAAATATCATCTAGAATAACCATGAGATATTAGCCTAGTGATAAGATTCTTAATTTGGAAATTGCAAATTAATTATTGAGGCCTTGATCAATTAGTTAGAGTATATAGCTTATGATGTGCAAGTCACAAATTCAATCCTAATGGATATCTTAATCAAACATCATTACATTCCAGTATAATTCTTATAAAATATCATATTACCTATATGCCTTAGGATGTGATTATAGTCAAATTGTTTTGTATTCCAACACCTCCCTAGAAACTCAAAATTAGGGGTTCGATTCTACTGGATAATGTTGAGTGATAAAGTTCTACAAAACTTTCATGTTTGCTATATATTAAGGTATTACATCTAGTTATCTATTTATGGTTCCAACAATGCTACCCATCTTTGTCTCCCAATAGATCACATATTAGAAAAGGGCCCCATTAATAGAATTAAGAAGTAGTTAGAGACAAATGGAAATATATGGTATAAAAAATGAGGTATTAGCCTAGTGGTAAGACTTTTGATTTGAAAGCTCTAAGTCTTGGGTTTGATTCTGGTGGGCAATGTTATAAAATTTTAATTAGACTAGATATCTTGGAATGTACCTATATTACAATTATATTAGAATTCTAATAACCCCACTTCCAAATATATATATGGAAACTAGAAATTTTTATTACATTCAAGAAATCACAAAGGATTTGTTGGATAGTTACAAAGCCTTAACATATTTTTGAAGAAATTTAAAAACATCATTGATGTAATGCCGTAAGTAGATAGGGTTAATTTGAAAGAAAAGTAGATTATAATTAATAGTATAATTTCATCGAATGTGAGCCAAAGATGGATAAAATAAAAAATATATATGTTCTTCATCTTCTATGCTTTATTTACATAATCTACAAATATACTCTTGATAAAATGATCCAATCACTAGAACCAAACTAGAACCACCCGATGTCTGAACCCAATGTCTGCAGGCAATTTTATCAGAAAATCACAAATTCTAGCAGGCCCTAAAACGGTCTGGTCCTGCTATTCCAATTCGGCAATTAAACCCTTTTCTGATTGCTCAGCGAACAAGTTTCTCAGCGGTCTCAACCAGCACCAATTGCGCGCAAAACTCCAAATTCTGAAAGCCGCGGCGAAGAACCCATCACAAAATCCGAATCTGACAACTTCAAAGAAAAAGAAAAGAAAGCAAAAAAAACCGAACGAGCGAAAAATCGACATTACAGATGCGAAATTTGGAAGGGCAGGTCTCCGAAAAGAAGAATCCCAACCCACACCGGGGAAAAACAAATCCATCGCAGATCCAACGACGTCTGGAAGCAGCGAAAAAACAAAAGACTCGCTGCGGATCCGAATTGGACTTTGTGCTATTGCGGCAGCAATGTTATAAAATTTTAATTAGACTAGATATCTTGGAATGTACTTATATTACAATTATATTAGAATTCTAATAACCCCACTTCCAAATATATATACGGAAACTGGAAATTTTTATTACATTCAAGAAATCACAAAGGATTTGTTGGATGGTTACAAAGCAATTTGAAAACATCATTGATGTAATGCCCTAAGTAGATAGGGTTAATTTGAAAGAAAGTAATAGTAGATTATAATTAATAGTATAATTTCATCGAATGTGAGCCAAAGATGGATAAAATAAAAAATATATATGTTCTTCATCTTCTATGATTTATTTACATAATCTACAAATATACTCTTCTCTTGGTAAAATGATCCAATCACCTGTCTCAATAAGAAGATGATGAGAGCTCATTCTTGCTCTAGCAATTTGATTTCTTAAATGAATAGGAATAGCTAAGGATATATACTCTTAAGTACTAGATAACAAACCTCCTCTAACAAAATGTAAATAGAAATGCTTTTTCCTACTATGTTCAACCAAACTTTAGCCAAGACTTTTTCTTTTATAATTTTTTTGAAGAGCCTTTTGTTTAAAGGAAGATCCTCGATTACAATATTCCATGACTGAAGCTTTAATTTTCCTTGATGCAACCATCCATTTTCTTGTGTAGCATTCATTATCTCCTTAGCATCATTAACTTCCTCCATGTAAGTTAACTTTTGAGTATAAGCAATAAATTGACAAAGGGATTCAACTTCAAGAGGAAGAAAATCTACTTCTAAAAGTAAGATATCATAAGAAGTATGTATTTTCACTTGAAATTCACATACAAGAAACTATTTTTGAATATGCTCTAATTTTTTCTAATTATGTGTTGAAAGGGAAGGTCTCCAAGCAACACATTTGATGAATCGTGGTTTGTCAGGTGCTGATATCAGACCCTTGATAACTAGGTGTTGATATCAGATTCTTGATATCGGATCCTTGATATTGGACCCTCAATATTGGGTACGCGATATCGCGGCCTAGATAACGATATCAAATACATGATATCGTGGTTCCTGTGTAAGCCTATAAATACCACATTTAGGTGCACAAGAAGGGGAAGTAAGTTAGTGTTAGAGTAAAGTCTTTTTGTTCATTTTTAATTCATCTCAACCCTTTCCTTAGTGCATGCTTGTAGTGTGATGATTGTAATTGTACAGAACCTTTATTCAAGTGTGATGTACTTGGACACGCACATGACCAGCAATAAAGATCGAGATTACTTCATCATTGTAGCATTCACTTAGTTTTAGTTATTTAATTGTTATTTTTATTTATCATTTCCTAATTACTCTTCCTTTACCCTCATTCACTATCCTTATTATTAAACATGGAATGAGTACGACTTAATCACGAGTATTTAAGTGTGACTACTTGGTAACCCAGTAGCGTAGCTAGGAGTGCTTAAGTAATATATGCTTAGTAATCCTGGAAGTAGTACACGAGGTCCAAGATGTGTACAGATGATTAAGGACGGATGCTCATCACACTTAGGCTAGCATAGATTCTCTTCTCCCACTCCCTCTTAGCTTAGAACAAAGTTATTTTCCATTACCTCTAGGAGTAGCACTAGTTTAGGATCATATCATACACCTCACTCTTGACTAAACCATACATGACAAAGCAAATACTAGTCCAGGTGGGAAGACAACAAACTGCAATCAACGTGTAGTTGTAACTTTTAATAGAAGATGAAAAGCATTTAGCAATGTTTTCATCTTCTCCTCCTTACTCTTCGGATCCTACATAGTTCACATGACATCACCAATGTGGGTTGGTATGGGAACATCCTAAGGAGAGGGCATTATTGGGAAAAACTCCTTAATGTTAATAAACTAGGCAGCGAACTATTTGCATTCAATGTTGAATGCCTTGAGTGCATTTTGTAGCTCCTAGTAGTTATTCATTTTCTTAGCCATGTTATCTATTGTTGATATTTGATTAGTGAACTTCACCTTGAGAACCTTGAGTTTTGCATTTACTATCTTAAGCTTCTGCTTGGTCTCTATATGGTGCTTGAACTTTGCCTCATACAAAAGGTAGAAGCTGATCATTTACTTTTCCAATTCTAACCTTGACCATTCAGTAGTTAAGATTGCCAAGTTTAAGTAACGAAGGTTGGCAAGCTCCATGTACTTTATCATCTCCTCGATTTGTACATCCTTAATGTGGATTTTAGCCTTATTGTACTCATTAAGTCCATCAAAGATGGGCTACCAGACATCATGTCCTTGTTGGAGCTACTAGAGGGCTTCATTTACCTTCGTCTTTGCTAGTTGAATGTGTTTTTCATTAATTTTCTTTTGTAGGCCAACTTGGTTCCTACAATGATTCTTGATCCTTTCAATTTAAGGGCCTTGTTTTTCTAGGTGGTTATTTTGATGGTTGACTTCAGGCAAAGGGCATGCACCTCCTCCATCAAGAGATTTCATTTGTTATAGCCAACCTTCTCAATTCATTATTTACCTTTGCAAGATACTCTTACTATTGTTAGATAAATTCTAAAAGAAATTATTTCTACATCTTAACATTATGTAGGTAATGATTTTTCTCGATTAGACTTATGTTCTCATGATAAGCCTCCAACAAGTCCATTTGAATGTTATAGGTGGTGGAATCATCAAGGGCTTGGTGGAAGACTACCACCTCCTTTATGCACTTAGCCGCTTTTAGTCTTTGCTGAAGCTATTAGAAAGCTTCATCTCTTGAGACTTCTTGGCTAAGTACGATGGGATTAGTGAGGTGCACTCTAAGTTTCCCAAGTAACCAAGCATTGAATCTTGGCTTGGGCTATTTCAAGTAGCTCTGACTAGTTTGCTAAAATAGTTTTTGGGATATCAAAGATATCTAGAACTAGTTGCCTAATTTCAACTAGTTGGTCCAACAACTCTAAGTGTAGTTACATTAGGTATAGATGCCACAGAGACATTAAGTGCATTAGCCAATTTGTTAGAAATCACCTCTCTCATTGTTGGCAACCACCTAATGGCTAATTAATTAGTTAGAATTAGTTAGATATTAGCTAGTTATTAGATTAATTAAGCATTTAATTACTTTTTTCTCACTCTTAGATGACTTAAATCATAAAACATAAAATGATAAAAATCATATGCCTCAGTTGCACTTAACCATACGCTTACACTTCATAAGTAAAACTTAGAAGACAACACTCATGATTGTGAGATTCACCTCCTAGACCTAGTGTACTTAGAGAGCTAAAGTCTATAGAATTTAACTATGTCACATAGTTAATGCTAGTGATTTATATGGTTGGGCGTAGGATATACTTGTTTCTCATCATTGGCACTATTTTCGTGGACTTTAGTTAGCTGCGTGCATTATTTAAGACATAGTGAAATTATTTAAAGATGTTGTAACAAACCTTAGAGTTGAAATCATTGAGAATAATAATAATATTAAAAGCACACTATTTTTCTTCTCATAGGGCTAGTTTTCCATCATTGTTCGAGCATACTTCTAATCAAAGGCATGATGGGTTAAAACAGTCAGTGCCCAACAGTGCAAAGTGGTCTATACTCATTTCGATGAATATGTGCTAGATTTCACCTTCATCTTATATTAGAATGAACATTTGTGGTGGAGGGACATAGAGGGAAACATTGCATTTTCGCCTAATCCATTAGTTCCTGTGATGCTTCTCCAAACTCTTATGAGGTTGGGCATGCCAGGGCTCCATGTAGAATGTGTTGTCTAGGATCATGACTCTTAGGATTATCATCCCACTAAGGCATAATGCATAAAAAATCAATAACCCATTGTTATGAAGCATCAAAGGGGAAATGGTTCAATAACCTCTTATTTTTGCTAGGCCAAAAAGATGGAAAGTTGGGGATTCTCAATTCACTGATTCTCCTCCCCTTGTCTTTGATGAGGGAAACCCAAACCAAAACTTGTAGTCTACTATTAATAATCCTAATTTGAGGAAGAATGGCTCCCATGACTATGGGGGATCTAAAGGTGAAAGTCAAGGTAGGAACCATAACAAGCATCACGATGATGATAGACATGCTGATTGTGGCCATGAACAAAGAAGAGGGGGTGGTGGCCACCATGGTGGCACTAGTCTTCCTTTCTTTTCTAGCTTTAACCAAAGCCGCAAAGGATGTGATTGTGATGGAGGTGACCAATGGGATAGAGATGATCATAGGTTCCACTAGATCAGTAGAGGCAAGGGGCATGGGCATTATAGGGAGGTGCACCACCATGAAAGAAGAGACAACAAAGGGTATCATAGGGATCATGGTGATCACAAAGTCCATTGTAGATGCCATAAGGATCATAACAAGGCATGTGAAAGACAACTAAATTAAATAGTTGTATATGAACAACATTCCCAAGTTCAAATGGGTATAAATCTAAGATCCACATATTCATCTTCAAGCATTTCATGATGCTTGTGCCTTGTAGAATGTGGAGAATGAATGAGAAAAATTAAAGTTATTCCCAAGAACACTCATCAAAGAAGCTAAAATTTGGTACCAGTCCTTGGAGCTGGAATCAATTCGCAAATGGAGTATGATGCTTGAGCTCTTCAACAACAAGTATTAAATGTACTCCAAACTGTTCAACTTAAGAAAGCAGATCCAAGATTGGAAAAAAGGAACACATACACCATTGGACGCAACCATGGGTAGTTACTATTCTCTTTTGCATTAATGTATTAGCTATGATTAATCTCAAAGGTAGTAGCTCCACCATATCATAGATGGGATCTACACAGAAATAAGAAGAACTCTTGGGGTCTATGTAGAAGGAAGACTTTTAGAACTTAGAGCCCATTAGATTCAAAGGTTGATTGAGTAGGTTGCCAAAGAAGAAGAAGAATTGAGAAATAGGAAAAGTGTATAGGATTACAACTAAGATCCTTCCATCAGAAAAAGGAAAGTTTGGTTCTTTAATAAGGAGGAGGAGGCATTGCTTGATGAGGTAGTGTAATGAAAGAACTTGTTGATTCAAAAGTTTGTTTCTAAAAGTTTGACTAAGGTAGATAAAATGTGGGATTCTTTGGATGAAAAATTCCAAACTGCTCTAAAAATAGAAGAGAAATCCAAAGAGTAAAGTAGTGATCATGATCATAAGAGAAGGAAGGGAGCTAAACATGCTCACCAAAGGGATGATGATGGGTGTAACATCTACCAATAGGAACATCCTAAGGGATGTTATCCCATTGTGTTACACTTGTAGAAGTATGGGATGTACACTCTAAATATTAGATTGGAAAGAAGAAAAGCATCCATAAGGTTATCTTATCCTTAAGGCAACCCCAGGTAGTTTCACCAATAACAAGCATACTATCTGAGTGGAGCTCCACCACAACCTTATAAGTAATACCATCAATGGAAACATCCACAATTGTGGAGGATTCCACCACCAAGGTAGTAATACTCTTACTGATAGCCTAATTCATATGGGTACTATGTTTAATAGTCCATTTCTTTGTGTGGCTCTTCTAGTCATGCCTCATTTTAGCATCACTACTACCCTCCTGAATACTACAAAGCTCAATCTCCAAGAGGGGAATCCCCATTTCTTGATTACCCTCTTCATCCTTCTACACTTTTCCCTCTTCCCTCAACTCAATTACCACCTACTTCATCAATGTAGGATGAAATTCCAACCCAGCCGCAACAATGTAATGCCACCAAGGCTATTAACTTACATTTGGCTCCTTAGCTAAGTGGTTTGAAAAGTAAATCCAAAAAAAAAGACCATTATTTCAAACCAATAGTCCTACAAAGTCCTCACAAACATTTGTAGTTGATAGCCTTGCTTTATCTTCATCCTCTACATAATATTTCAAGTCCCCTTCAAATGAAATTCCTTCCAAAGTGCATACTATCATGTTGATCCATGTTGTAATTGATTGGATCAATGTTGGTCACCTTCCCAAGAAAAGATTTGATCTTGGTAGTCCCCTTATTTATTTGTAAATCATGAGGAATGAATCTTGCAAGGCTTTTTTGGACTTAGGTTTTAATGATAATTTAATTTTCCATGAGATGTACAAAGCCCAAAACTTGCCTCCACTCAAGAAGAGAAACATTTATCTTGAGTTGGTAGATTAGTTCATCATTGTTCCCTTATGACTGGTGAAGCACATTGTGATCACTGTTTGTAGATGGTCATATCCTCTTAACTTCTTGGTGATTCATGTTGATAATTGCAAGGTGGACTTCTCAATCATCATGGGAAGGGCTTGGTTGAGCACCATTGCTGCACGACTAGGAATTAGAGACCTCTTCTTGGAGATTTCCAAGGAAAATGAATTTGGAAAAATAGAGAAAAAGAACATTCCATGCATCAGGTACAGTGACACAGGATGCAATTATGTGTAAAAATTATGGTCCATAAAAAGTACATCTATCACAACATGAAGGCAATATGCAAATATGTTTGGAACTCAAAGGTGCTTATACTCAACAACCAAAAAATAGGATGGCACCCAGTGGCTAATATTTGATCCTAATAGCAGCTCAACAATATGCATGGAACCAATTGAGAGCTTGATGAGTGCCTATGTCGAAGGCATGGACAAGATGGAACAAGTCCATTACAAATTTTTGATGAACCTTATGATACTTATTAGGGAGAGTTGGAAATCCCTAAGAGCTTTAAATAGGAGTCCCTAGAGTTGGAAACTCTATTGGAAAAAATGGAATATGCTTTCTTAACAAATGGCAAGCCAATTATAATCAATTCCAATCTTGCCCCTGAACAAAAGAGAACTTGTTGAAGGTGGTCAACAAATGGTCAATAGCCTTGCTTGGTCATATCATGAACTGACTAGAATTGATCTATGGATATGCTAGCATTGCATCTATAAAAATGCTTCAATAAAGCTAAAGAGGTAGTTGTAGTGGTAATTGAACCCCAAACTAAAGTAGATAATCAAAGAGGAGATTGAACAACTCTTCAAGGTGGGATTCATCTATCCCATTGCAGATAGTGAGTAGGTTAGTCCACTTGTGAGAGTGCCAAAGAAAGGTGGCAAGTGGAGGGTTTGTATTGACTTTAGGTTGTTGAACATGGCAACATACAAGATCATTTTTTGTTACCATCCATGGATTAGGCATTGGACACAATTTTTGGGCATTGCTACTACATCTTTCTGGATGGTTATAATGGCTATAATCAAATTCAGATTACACTAGAGGATTAGACCAAAACAACATTCACAAGTCCTTGGGAAACTTTTGCAAATAGAAAGATGTTATTTGGTTTGTGTAATGCTTCTAAAAACTTCCAATGCCTTGTCTTGAGCATCTTCCAACAACAAGTTGATAGCAAGGTGGAAGTCTTCATGGATGAATTCTCCACCTATGGGGCTACATTTGAGAAAATCTTAGATTGTCTAAAGCAAGTGCTAAAAAGGTGTGTGAAGACAAACCTTCAACTTAATTGGTAGAAAATCCATCTAATGATCTAAGAAGACATTATTTTGGAGGACAGAATATCTGAAAAGGGGATTGAGGTTAATCATGAAAAAATAAAGGTCATATAAGAAATTACCCATCAACCAAAAATTGTCAAAGATGTAAGGTCATTCCTTGAACACTCTAGGTACTACCAACAATTCATTAAGAATTTATCTAAGATCATTAAATCATTGGTGGAGTTAAAAAAAAGGATGCTTTATTTTTTTGGATCAAGGAATGTGGAATTTGATTCTACAAGCACTTGACTGATCTAAATCATTTCACATCATGATGGATGTACCAAATTATGCCTTAGAAGCCATGCTCACATAGTTGGATGATTAGAAACATCAATAATATATACATTGTGTGAGTTGAAACATTGTGAATGCACAATTGAATTACACCACAATAGAGAAAGAATTGATGGCGATGGTGTATGCTTTGAAAAAATTTAGGCACTATGTGCTTGAGTACAAGGTGTTTGTGCACATAGACCATAGTGCAATCTTTTTCCTAATGAAGAAATCGATGATGAGCCCCCATGTCATACAATAGCTTGTAATCTTGCAAGAATTCGATCTCATAATGATAGATTGAAAGGGAACTAAGAATGTGGTTGTTGACCACTTGTCTCAATTGCAATGGGAAAACAAAGAGGAGAAAAGCTTACTTTCTAATCAATTTCCTGATGAAATCCTCTTTGTTGGGGCTATAACTAAATAAATGTCCAATGAGCCTAATTGGTACAATGGCATTCTTACCTATCTTCTCACTTAGGAGATGCCACAAAAATTGGCCTAGAGAAAGAAATAATAGTTTCTTCACTAGGCGAAATGCTTCATGGAGATCAATGGACATATTTACAAGGTGTGTGTTGATGGCCTAGTTCATTGGTATGTTTCTGATGCTAATCAATTATGTGTTCTCTAGGATGCTCATGAGGATCCTTGTGGGGGCCACTATGTTGGAAGATATATGACCATTAAAATATTTATGGTAGGCTATTATTGGCCAACACTTTTTAGGAATGCTTACCAAATCATCTACTCTTGTGAACATTGCCAACATGATGGTTGAATGATTACTCATATGGAGGGATCTCAATAGTGGATCCAATCACTAAAGCCCTTTGAGATCTAGGGCATTGACTTCATGGTTCCCATCACACCCATGTCAAATGGAAAGGTGTACATCATAGTCATTATTGAATATTGTATAAAATGGGTAGAATTAGTAGTTCTCACTAACTATGCATCTTCTACAACTACTCGATTTATACAACAAAATATTGTAAATAGGTTTGGGGTGCCACATGCACTGATTTCTAATAATGATACTCATTTTATAGCACCACCTTTCAAAAACCCATGCAATGCTTGGGATTTGAACAAAAACACCTTACGACCACTAAGCCAATGGTCAAGTTGAGGTTACGAATAGGGAGATTACTAAGATCTTAACAAGAAAAATGGACAAATATAGAATAGAGTATAGCACTAAATGTAATGATGCCATTTGGACCTACCACTTAACCTAGAAACTCCTAAAGGATATTATCCCTATGAACTATTGTATAGAAAACTACCAACTCTTCCTATTCAGTCCAAGCTTTGCACACTTTCAACAGCTTATGACCTTGACCTTGATCTTATTCTAACATAGAAAGAGAGACTAAGAAACCTTAATGTATTAGGTGAGAATTGATTCATGGCCCTATCCTTGAATGAAGTACATAAGGCATTCAACAAGAAATGTCATGACCTCAAAATAAGGAAGGTAAAATTTTAACTAAGAGACATGGTTCTTTACTAGAACCCCATACATGTGCCATAAAGAACTAGGTTCCAAACGTTGTGCGAAGGGCCTGACATCATCTATGAAACATTTTCTTTGGAACCATGTCGATCTAAAAACTTGAAAGTCCAAATAAGAAGTTGTTGGTCAACATACAACAAGTTAAAGTTTCCAATGAACCTAAGAGAGCTAGTGATCTCAACACCTCCTTGGATGGACAATCATGCTCAATATTTTAGATCTTCTCTTTCCAAATTAGTCATGGGGAAGATGGCCATTCATGTTAAATGATACAAAATTGCTCCTTTGTTTTCATTTTTTCTTGGTTTTACCATTTTTTCTCTTACACTATCTTTAGTATTTTTTATCTTTCTTGAATATTTTTCAATTTCTTTTATATTTTACTTAATTTTGGTTTGTGTTTTTTTTTTAATTTTTTCTAGTGTTTTTATTCCTTTTCTTTATTGTCAATAGGACATAGTGATGTTGTAGTTGCTATTGATGGTGGTTTATACTTCATGTTTTTTATTGCAAATGCCTATATTTTATCTTTTAATTTTGGTATTAATAACTAAGACATGGTTTCTTTTTTATGAAATAGGTAGTGAGTCCACGTCATCCACCCATCCACAAAACTCTATGGTATTCCTTGTTTTTGAAATATGAGGTTCCTTCCTTAATAAGAACTTTAATGAACTTGTTATCTTGGTAGTTTTCAAACTTGGAAAGGATTAAATGGATTGATAAGGATGTGACTTTAAGGGGATTTGATGTTGTCTATACTTGCCTAACCTCTTGAGTGTATGAGTGTTTTCATGGATTTCTTACCATTCTACTATCAACCAATAACATGAAGTTAAAGTCTTTACATGGTGTGGTTCCCATTCAAAAATCATAAAAATATAAAATCCAAAAAAAATAATGAAAATTCAAAGAACATCCCTTAGATTCAATAATGGACTACAAGCATTGGTTATGAGACTAGAAAGACATGTTACTCATGCCTAAAGATCCCCTCTAACTAAGGCTCATCTCACTTCTTGCTTCTTTTTTCTTCTCTTTTAGGAATGATGATTGATTTGTGGAAGAATTCTTGTGTCTCAAGGGGGTGGACTTATTTTAGAGTATCAATGCAAACTCATTGGAAGTGATTGATTTTGATCTAGACTAAGCTTGGACTTTATCAGGTCATTTAATGACAAAAACCACAAGGGACTTCATGTAACCATGATACGGAAGTCGATTTCACTCTTCATCTCATCCATCCATGCTTTCCACACCTCACTTCTCTACCATTTTTCTATGTTTTTTTTAATGTCTTCGTTTGATGTGTTGAAATTCTTAGGTAGATTCTTTCTAGATTACGTCCTTAACTTTTCATAACCATTAATCAACCAAGGCATTCATGAACTCCTTGATTTGAAGATATGAAAAGGCAACAAGGGCATGAGCCTACTTTGGGGAGGACCACTTGCATTTCTCTTGGTTGGGCTAGATAAGTTTCTTATCCTTAGGAATTTCTACAATCAAATCCTTTGTGCACCCCATCGATTGTATTTGACTGTGTGCTCTTTAATGGAATGTTCTTCTTAAAATTCATTATCTAGCATAAAACTCCTTTTTGTAAATATTCTAGTCCTCTTCCACTATTTCATCATGTTCACGACATTTCTAGATCTCCAACAACATTAATGTGATGCTAAAACTTCTTTGTTTTATCCCTATTTGAAGCGTGAAAACTCTTAGTTGCAAGCCCCATTAATGGGATTCCATCTATGGCACCCACCATGTTGATGTGATCCCCTTATTTATGAGAAAATGTGAAAAAATCACTAAGTGTGGCCATGTATTTATAGAGTTTTTATACTACGTTGACCACACCTTGTCATTGCCTATAAATGTATGTGTACCCACCACATTTATGGTAATCTTTCCATTAGTTGTAGTGAAGCTCTTATATTTTTTCCTTTCAAAAGTTATAATATTTTATGAGTGCCTGTAGTAGGAGTCAAAGAAGTATATGGATATTTATTTGAGCATAGATGTACTTGAGCACCTTAGTGTGAATGACAATAAAGATGAGCTTTTCTAATCAAACATTGGAGCATTCAGAATAGATTAATGTTTTCCTTATGCCTTTAATATTTATGTTATTTACTTCAATTAATTTGTATTAAGTTATTAATATCAATTAAATAGAAAACATAAGTATGACCACTTCGAGTATACATTTAACGCTTGGTAAGCCCAGTAGCGCTTAATGCTTGGTAACCTAGTAGTGCTATAATGTGATTCAAGATGTGTATAGAAAGTGGGAATGGATGCTTATATTAGAATTAGTTAGATATTAGCTAGCTATTAAATTAATTAATCATTTAATTACTTTATTCTTTCTCTTAGTTAACTTAAATCATAAAACATAAAATGATAAAAATCATATGCCTTAATTACACTTAGCCATACACTTGCACTTCACAAGTGAAACTGAGAAGACAATGATCATGATTGTAAGCTTCACCTCCTAGACCCAATTCACTTAGAGAGCTAATGTATACAAAATTCTACCAGATCTCTTACTGAATGCTAGTGATTCATATGGTTGGGCATAGGATTTACTCATTGCTCATCAATGGGTAACATATCTTTCTAGTTCCATAACTAGTGCTTGTAGCCTATTATTTCTTCTAAGAGGTGTGATTGAATTTTTATTACTATTATTTTTGGATTTTATATTTTTATATTTTAATATGGAAACTACACCATGCCAAGACTTTTAGCTTCCTATTATTGGTCAATAGCAAAATGGTGAGAAAATCATCAAAATGTTCATGCACTCAAGAGAGTAGGTAAGTACAAAGAGCATAAAATCCCCTTGAAGTTACACCCTTGTGTATCCATGTAATCCTTCCCAAGTTTGAAAACTACCAAGGTCACAAGTTCGTTAAAAGTTTCAATAAGGGACCTTATATTTCCAAAACAAGGAACACCATAGAGTTTATGGATGTATGAATGACATAGACTCACTACCTGTTATCATGAAAAAGAAACCATGTCTTAGTTATTAATACCAAAATTTAAAGATAGAATCTAAACATTAGCAATCAAATAACATTATAGTACAAACCACCATCGATAGTAGCTATAGCTGCACTTAGTTCTAATAGCAATAAAAAAAACAAAACAAAACATAAGAAAAATAATATAAAAACTCAATTAAATAAAGTAAAACATAGAAAAAATTGTAAAATATTTAAAAAAGAAGAAAAGGTAGTAAAGATGGTGTAAAAAAAAGGTGAAAATTGAGGATCCACTTTAATTAGTTAGCATGGATGACCATCTCTCACATGACTGAGTTGGAAGGAGGAGATCCAGAAAATTGAGTGTGCTTGTTAATCTATTGAGGTTTTTTAGTCATTAGCTCTTTTGGGCTCATGAAAAGGTTTGATTTGTTTCATGTTGACCAATAATTTCTTGTTTGGGCTTTTAGGTTTATATATTAACATGGCCATAGACGGACAAGTTTCATAGATAACATAAGGTCCTTCCCACAATGTTTGGAACTTGGTTCTTTATGGTACACGTGTGGGGTTTTAGTAGAGGATCTTATCTTTTGGTTGAAATTTTACTTTTCTTATCTTAAGATCATGACATTGTTTATTAAATGCCTTGTGTAACTCATTAGATGATAGGGCTACCAGTTGGTTCTCTTCTAGCAAGTTGACATTTATCGATCTTTTTTTTCATGCTAGACTTATGTCAAGGCCAAGGTCACAAACTATTAAAAGTATATGGAGTTTTACTTAGATAGGCAAGGTTAGTAATTTTTTGTGCACATGCTTATAGGGAGAGTAGCTAATAGGAAGTTTCCAAGTGGAGTAGAAGGCCTAAAGGGCATCATTAAGTTTTGTGCTCCAATCCCTTATATATTTACTAACTATTCTTATTAGTATCTCTATTATTTCCATATTTGTAATCTCTGCTTGACTATTAGCTTAGGGGAGGCAGGGCGTTAATTTATGTTCAACCCCCAAGTGTTGCATGAGATTTTGAAAGGTAGTGCCTATAAAATAAGTACCATTGTCAAAAATAAGTGCACATTGTACACCAAACCTATTTACAACATTTTTTTGTACAAACTGAGCAACTATAGATTATGTGTAATCAATGATAGATGTAGCTTTTGCCCATTTCATACAATAGTGAATAACAAATATGATGTATGCCTTTCCATTTGACATAGATAAGATGGGATCCATGAAGTTAATGCCCCAAATGTCAAAGGGCTCTAGTGGTTGGATCCACTACTAAGGTTTTTCCATATGAGTAGTCATCCCACAATTACATTGGTAACATTCATAAGAGTAGATGAATTGGTTAGCATCCCTAAAAAGTGTTGGCCAATAATACCCTTCCATGAGGATCGTAATGACCATGCATCTTCCAACATAGTTGCCCCCACAAAGATGCTCATGAGCATCTTGGAAAACATGCAGTTGAACATTAGAAACACACTAATGAACCAAGCCATTAGCGCATACCTTGTAAAGATGTTCATTGATTTTCATGAAGTGTTTTACTTGGTGAAGAAACTATTATTTTTTCATCTAGTTCAACTCTTATGGCATCTCCTAAGTAAAAAGATAGATGAGAATGCCATCGTACTAGTTAGGTTCATTGGGTCTTTATTCAGTTGTAGCCCTAGCAAAGAGGATTTCATCAAGAAATTGATTTGACAATGGGCTATCCTCCTCTTTGTTGTCCCATTACAATTGAGACAAGTGGTTAGCAACCATGTTCTCAATCCATTTTCGATCTACCATTGTAAGATCAAATTTTTGTAAGATTACAAGCCACTGTATGACATGAGCAGCAATCATTGGTTTAATTAGGAGAAACCAAATCGCACTATAATAATTATGCACAAACAACTTATACCCAAGCACATAGTGCTTGAAGTTTTCAAAGGCAAATACCACCACCATTAATTCTTTCTATGTGGTGGTGTAATTCAACTTTACACCCACAACGGTTCTACTTGTGTAGTATATGTAGTATGGACATTTTTGATTATCTAACTATGTGAGCTCAACTCCCAAGGCATAATTTGATACATCCATCATGATGTGAAATGGTCTAGAATAGTTAAGTGCTCATGGGATTGGGGTTTTCATGAGCTTCTACTTGAGATGTTGAAATGCATGCTCACAATTTTTGATCTAGATAAACGAAGCATCCTTCTTCATCAAGTCCACCAATAGTTTAGTGATCTTTGAGAAATTCTCTATGAATCATCGATAGTGGCTAGTGTGTCCAAGGAATGACCTTGTATCTTTGACTAATTCTAGTTGTTTGGTAATTTCTTGGATGATCCTTATTTTGTTAGGATGAATCTAGCTTTGACTTGATCCTCTAGCATGATTTGGATTTGGTTATAGCCATTATAACTATCTAGAAAGCTATAGTAGTAATGCCTAGAAATGATGTCCAACACCTAGTCCGAAAATGGTAATGAGAAGTTATCTTTGAATGTCGCCATGTTCAATAGCCTAAAATTGGTATAGATCCTTCATTCGCCACTTTTCTTTACCACTATCATAAGTGGGCTAACCCACTCACTATCCACAATGGGATAGATGAACCCCACCTTGAGGAGTTATTTAATATCCTCTTTGGTGATCTACTTCAATTTAGGATTCAATCATTATTGTAGTTGTCCCTTTGGCTTCAAGAAGGATCTATGTAGATGCAGTGCTGACATATCCTAGGATTAGTTCTAGTGAGTTCAGGATATGACCAAGTAAAGTCTGTTGGCCATTTTTGACCACCTCCAACAAATTATTTTTCTCCGTAGGAGGAAAGTTGGCATTAATGATAATTGGCTTTCCATTGTTTAGAAAGAAATATATTCTATTTTGGTTGGTAAAGGTTTCAACTCAAGGGGCTTCTCTTTAAAGCTTTCAGGGATCTACAACTCTTTCAAGTTAGTTTCATTAGGTTCATCATCAAAGAGTTGGTAAAGAACTTGCTCTAGTTCATCCATGCCTTCAACATAGGCACATGTAAGGCTTAGTCAATTCCATGAATAACTCAAGAACACTAGAATTATCTTTCTTAGTTGAGGTAGCCTTTTGATTAAAAGATTCATTGAAGAAAGTTTGAATAGTAGATAACAAAAAATTCCAACCATGTCATTCTTTGTCTTAGAATAAATTCCAGAGGCTCTTTGGATTTGAGTGAATTACACAAACCATTCTTTCCTACACTTCCTCAAGAAACTTTCATTTTTTAAAAATGAATTAGCCATCTATAATTCTTTAGAATTGAAACATCAAAATGTGAAGCTATAACATCGTTATGAGCTATCAAAGAGTCCACACCAAACCAAGGTTTTCTACAAGTAGACCTATTCTTAATTTGCACATGAGCATTTTTAGATAAAAGAAAATTAGTTAGATCTACCACATTTTCATTGTTGACTAATATATTAGCCACTATTATTTGAAAATCTTGATGAAGGTCTGTAGTGAGATGACAAGTTTTACATTTCTTTTAATGAATATGATTAATTGAGGAAAAAATAATGAATTTTAGGTAATGCTGAGGAGATTCTAGAAGTTTTTCTCCCACTATAATAAAAAAATAGGGCAAAAAATCCACTACAAATTTTTGAACATATACATGTAAAATAATTTATTAAAAAATGTCATCTCTCATGTTATTTTATTGTATAGTCTCAACTTTTGAACTAGTATGAAATGGTTAAGCATCCATACAATGAAATTAAAGAAAGAAGATGACATATTCAAGGTAATTTTTGGGGGCCAAAAAATGAATAATAATATAAAGGAAAATTCGAAGTATATTAGATATCCAAAGAGAGGGCCTAAAGAAAAAGCCCAAGGGATTAAGGATTGTCTTTTTATGTTTTTTATTCTTATAATAAATTTTAGAAAACCTCCTCTCTCAGTAGGAAAAGAATTAAGCCTTGCACTTCTTTAGAAGCACCCTCATGGGTTTTCACTTTTTACTAAAGGATTTCTTATAAAGAGAAAAGTAAAACTCCCTCTAAAAACCAAAGAACACATTAATTAGAAATAATGAACAAATTGCAATAGAAGCATAAAGCTTTCCATCCTTGAGCCTCCAAAACAAAAGGAATTAATACTATAGAAAATAAATTAATTATTTATTTTCATTGGTTGCTTTTTGGTTTGAAGCTATAGCTAAAAAGTGACATCTTTGAGAATATGATATTTAACTCTTGAAGAGAGGTCATAATTATGCTCTTAATTCTAGAAAATTAATGTACACCAAAGCCTCCAAATAGAGGAGAGAACAAGTGATTAAAGACACTTCCAAATGTAAAGAAAAGAAGTAGATAAACTAGTTTGATCACTAAGAATGATTTCATTGATGCTTGTTTCAAAGTTGTTACAAATTCTAGATATCCATTTCTAAGCATGTTCAAAAATAGGATACTAAAAAGATATGAGAAATTGAGTATTCACTTCCATAAAGAGAACATCAAAGGGAAATAATACTTGTGTTTAAGATGAGTGCTCATAAGAAGAACTTGATGAATAAGACACCATAAAAAATATAAATTTTTGGAAAGTCAAGAGCTCTCTAAATATATTTCATTTTCTTCATCCAATAATGTGAAGATAATTGTAGTTTCTAGATATTATTGAATATATCATGAATAAAATTATTATTTTTGTAATAATCTTATAAGCAACTTTGGAATTAAAAAGAAAAATAAATTTGCCATCCTTTTAAAAAATATTTGAAAAAGCCTCATGCAAACTATTGTCAATTGTAAATAAGTTCTCAAAATTATAAATTAATTTTTCAAAATTATTTTTACTCTTTCTATTCAGACCATAAAGGCTAGAAGATTTATTCTATGTAATCCATCTATCCTCAATACGTAGACAAGAAACTATAGTGATACCAAATTTTCTTCAAGTGGTAGAGAATTTAGATAAATTAGTAGCATGAGCTCCTTTATTAAAAGGAAGCCACCGTGGGCTAATTTGCTTAAGTATATCTTCTAAAACTATAATATGATTATAATTCTAACACTTAGTAAGTTTGCACCATGTTTTTCAATTTGTTTAAGAACTAGTGCATAAAGAATAGAAATGCCTTGAGGAAAAGAAGATAGTAAAGAAAGTTATTAGAAGACCAATTGTTATCACTTTGAGAATTTTCTTCCAAAAATATATTTGTTAAAAGGAACATCCAAACATTAATGTACTTTGTAATCTATTTTTTTGCAAATAAAATAACCTAGTTATAATAATTAATAAGACCAAGTTTTCTATCTTTTTTGCTGCTAGTGCAAATATGCGAAGCAACTCTAGAAAATCATTTTTTATGTTACTTATTAAACCAAATAAACTAATAGATAATACTATCAATTCTAACAAAGGAAGTTTTAGAAGGAACCCAACAAGTGAAGTAAGATCGGGCAGAAGAAGAACATGGGTACGGGAGTGGAGGCAGGAGCGGAGATAGCAAGAATGAAGGCAGGAGCAGAGGCAGAAACGACGGCAGGAGCAAAGGCTCGACTGGTAATGGCAGACACCGGGGGGAGAGGCAGACAGAGGGGGACTTCGGTGAATGCTGCAGAGACGGAGCAGCGTTGAGGATCAAAGTCAGTAGCCCAGACGCTGACACACTGCCAAGATTGGAACACAGCCTGATAGGCAAATTCGTGTCAGAGGGGGCATGACCTTGCATCGATCTGATCCACCACTAGGCCCGAAATGCTTGGGGGTTAGACTCGGTGACGGTTACTTGCCTGGCAGGCGACCGCCTCCTATTCTGTTTTGCCTCTATGGAGGAGCAGGAACAAATCCTGGTGGGAGGACCTTGGTTCTACGGGGCATGCGGGCTGGCTCTGGCAGCCTGACGCCCGAGAGCTCACCAGGACCTGGCCCTATTTGAGCACGTGCCAGTTTGGGTATGGCTGTATGGCCTCCCCCTCGAATACTGGTCACTAGTGTTCCTGCGAACACTGGCCGATCTTTTTGGCAAGTTCATCAAGTTTGACCATTCCACAACAGTTATGGATCATCTAGGGTTCACACGGTTCTGCGTCTGGTGACCTCTCATAACAAAGGAGCTAGTTGAGGAGCTAGTTCTTATCACGGACCTTGCCGAAGAGCAGGTCTGAGTTCTGTTTGAAAACCAGCTAATGTCTTAGGCCCAGCAGAGGGTTGCTTGGGCGGGGAGCAACCTGGGCCACCCAGATGACCACACGGCCACACCAGATGACGGGTGATGGTTGGTTGGGAAGAAAGGCCGAGTCACCAACATAAAACCACTGGGCCCCAAAAAGGGGGCTCAACGTCCGAGGAAGAGCTCCTCTGCACAAGGAGAGGTATCCAAGGCTGCGCCAAGTAGGGGGCCACTTCCTAGTCCTGAGGGACCACAACAACTTTCAAAGGACGCTCCCCATGTGGGGTAGTCAGAGACGGTTCGGTTTGCCGCGGCCGGCGAGACAGGTAAGTCATATATCCACATGCTGGTTGGGTCCGATGCTCTGCACTCAGTGGCTGGCTAGCCAACGCGCATGTAGACAGAGCTAGAGCTGCGGCAAGGATCCCACGGAATGCCTTGCACCCCCAGGTCAGAGGGGGTAGGCCCTTCCCAAGGTGGTCTGTCCCCGCCACTGGTCACAGACTGGATTAACACTAGTCGGGGTTCGGCACAACCCATCTCCCCTCCCGTAGAGAAGCGGAGCCTGTGCAAACAAAGAATGATGGTAGCCCCTGACACGGCTAAGGTTGGACAACCCAACAACCATGCTTGCCGACACAAGGCCACGTAGCTCTTCGTTGATTTGGGCGTGTAGCCCACTCTCCAGGAGGTTTATCAGCGCCCCATTTCTCCATGAAAGTCCTCTCCTGGAACTGCAGGGGCCAGGGTACCCCATACAAACAACATACCCTACGTTGTTTGGTACGAGGTGAGAAGTGTGACATTGTTTTCCTGGAAGAAACAAAACTTCAGCAGAAGGAGGCTCATATGATCCTTTGGGCCAGGTGGCACAACCACCTGGTGCCCAGCAAGGGATGCGCGGGTGGTCTCGCGGTCCTATCTCGGGTGGACTCGTACGTGCTGGATTTATCTGATTGGTGCATTACAGTGCACCTGCCCGGGCCAGACGTGTGGGTTATCAATGTGTACAGCACGCAAGGGTGGCAGGCACGCCTTCAAGAGTTATTGTGGGTCGTGGGGCTAGTTCCCAAAAAGGCCAACTAGTTGCTAACCAGTGATTTCAACTAGAGGCTCTTCATTTGGGAAAAGACTGGTGACAATTTGGCGAAGCCCCCTGGGGCAACCGAAATGCTCGCACTGTTGCAACAGAATGGCTTGACCGACATAGAAATCGCGGGCTGCAAGTACACTTGGAGCAACCGCAGGGAAGGTGCCGCGAGGGTCCAATCCTATATTGACTGGGTGTGGGTCAGTCAGAAGTTACTGAACGATTGGGATATCCATGTCTATGGGGGTGCCCGCATGGCCTCTGACCATCGGCCCATCTTCTGCCAACTGGAGAGGGAAGAATTCCAACGACCCCGTCCCTTCCGATTTGAACGCACCTGGACCCGCAAACCGTGGCTTGGAAAGTTGATGTAGGACATCTTGCCAAAATACAATGCCTAGGTGGATCCGCGCGAATTTTTGAAGAATGGGTTGAAGAGCCTAAAAACCCAAATTAAAAATATCGGTCCCGCACAGAAATACAGTTTCAGAACCTGCTGCAGCCAGCTCCAAGCTAAACTACAGGATATTCAGTCACTGCAAAAGCACTAGGAGCGTGGGGCAGACCACTCAAGGGAGGAACTTGCCTTGCAAGCCTAGCTTCAACTTCTGCACCACTAGGAGGAGGATTACTGGTGCCAACGGGCCCACGTGCAGTGGCTGAAGGTAGGGGATCAACACACAAAATTTTTCTTTTCTGCGGCGAAGGCGCATCGCGGCGCCCGGCATGGACTGATGCAACGCCTCATGCAGGGCAACTTGTATCCGTGCTCTAGCACCGACAGCTTCCTGCATTACTGGCAGCAGGTCTAGGAGTGGTAGCCAACAGAATCGATTTCGGTGCTGGTGGAAAAAATCCTAAATCCAGCTAATAATTTCTGGCTACTGCAGCCATTTTCGCACCAGGAGCTTAGCGATGCACTGCAGAAAATGTAGACAAGGTGCCAGGGCCAGATGGCTGGCCCATTGAACTCTTCTGTGAATTCAAGGATGTCCTCGGGACAAACCTGCTTGACGCTTTCAACCACATGCTGGCGTGGCATCAGGTCTGCAAAGAAATCAACTACTCTCGCGTGGTTTTGCTGTCAAAGATAGAAAATCCCACCTCCCAAGTCCATTTTTGCCCCATCAGTGTTTGTAATTACCTGCTGAGGCTGGTTTCTCGTCTGCTCGTGCCCAGGCTGCGACCGCTCATGATGTGCCTCGTGGGTAAGCACCAGGCCGCCTTTATGAAGGGGTGTCACCTTCAAGACCAGGTCTTACTGCTCCAGGAAATTCAACACTCCCTTTAAGCTGAAAATTTCCTGGGCCTCTACATCAAGTTGGACATCGCCAAGGCCTACGATTCTATCAGTTGGGCCGCCTTGCGATCTGTGCTGCATGCTAAAGGTTTTGACAAAGCTTTTATTAACCTTTGCCTGCAGATCTAGCAAGGTGGGCAGTACTCATTAGATATTGATGGGCAATTATGGGGCTTTCACGGGACTGGACGCGAGCTTCGTCAAGGAGACCCTCTCTCCCTGCTCCTCTTCTTGATGCTGATGAACCTCCTGCAAATGTACTGTACGGAGGAAGGGGTCTAGGGGTTAAATGTGCACGGCATCCCATGCCTCACTACCCATTTTTCCGACGATACCATGATCTACACCAGGGTAGAGGTTCTACAGGAAAATGCAATTGTAAAGGTGTTGGATCGAATGCGTCGAGAGGTGGGCCTGGTGCCCAACCCCGGGAAATTGGCCTTATATTTCACCCACACGAATCCTTTGGTTCGCAGCAAAGTCATCCAAATCCTAGGAATCCTCCCGAGGGAGGCGGCTAACAAGTATCTGGGCATTCCCATGCAGAACTGGCACAGACAACAAACTTGGCAGATGCTCATTGAGAGAATCCAACAATGTGCGGCACACTGGATGAATAATTTCCTATCCTGCAAGGGGAAGATGGTGCTGGCGTCCATAGTTTTGGGGGCCATGGCCAGGTTTGCTACTTCGATGGCCTCCCCGCCCCTGGGTGTCGCGACAAAGATTGACCAGATTATTCGCTATTTTGTTTGGTCTGGTAGCAAGGGGGGAAAGAGGATGCACCTGTTGGCTTGGACAAAAATTGTGCAGCCCCGTTATGCGGGGGGGATTGGCCTCCTCCCCTTCATGCTTGAGGTGGCCTTAGGACATCATAGACTCCTTCAACACCTGTCAACCGAAAATGAGGATCCCTCCCTTTGGGTTTAAATTTTGAGGAAGAAATACAGGCCCTGGACGGTGGTAAATTCTAACTCCCACATTTGGCAGCAGCTCTGCGCATAGGCCAGATCGATGGGCAGCGCTGAGGAAATCTCTTTGCACCCTCGTCAGCTCATGCAGAAATGGTTTCCAGCCGATCCGCGCTAGATGTGGCTGTGGAAGGGTATCCTCCCAAAAAAAATTAAAGCCTTCAGGTGGCTGATCCTCCACCACGCCCTCCTTGTGCACGCTGCTTTGTAGTCTCGGGGATTGGCAATTAGTCCCCAGTGCCGTCTGTGTAACCAGCAAGTTGAAACTTTGTAGCAGTTCGTTCACGAATGCCACGTGACCACGCAATTATGGCGTACGACCAGGCTCCACACTCCAGAGTTCTCTGGAAATTTTGCTACACTGGCGGCACTCTGGATCCTGTGGCAGGCCAGGAATAATTGCATTTTTAAAGGTGCAGCTCTCCCTCCCGCGAGTGTCCTTTCCAACAAGATTGGCAAGTTATGGCACGAAATTACCTCCGCTATGGCGCCTTTGCAAATGCGAACATAGCGGGTTTTTGGGGGATTGCGTTATAGGACCATCCCCCACATCGTTAACTAGAGCCAGGTGTCCCAGGGGTAGACCCTGGAGGAGGAGAGGCACGAGCTTAAAGGAGGGGCCACTAACATTCCTGGGGAGCAACACCTGAACTTCCCTGTGCAGGGTTGGATGAAGAGCGTCCCCAACAATCGCAAGACCGGCATCGCCCAGATTATTGAAGAAAACTAGCGCCGCCGCCCGGCCGGGTCAGGCCAGCCCAGTACTAGCAGCTGCAACTAATTCCTGCTCATGTCTCTCGGTTGGTTGCCGACGTGGGTGGACATGGCGCCCTGGGGGGATGTCCTCTATGATGGTTTGATTGGTTAACATTTGAGGTTTGGTTGGGCTTCCACCAGCTGGAAGGCCTACGGTGGGGTGGTCCTCTGGGAGCTCATGGTGATTTCCTTGGCCGAAGTGGGGCCAGCAGCCCTGGCCCACACTGTACTGTTGTATAGTTTTTTTTGAATACATAACTCGACCTTTTTCAAAAAAAACAAACAACTGAAGTAATAAATATGAGTTGATTAAAGAATAATAACTAAAAATTTGCTAGCAAGGATGGGCTTTTCTTCTTTTAATTTATCAAGCTTCCTTCAATTTTATCAACCACATGATTCCACAACATAGTAATATTGACTCAAAGGAAAAATGTATTCTTTTTTTTGGAAAAGAGAAAAGGTTGAGAGAATTTATATTCCAAAAAAAAAGAAGCTATATAGCTGGTTGCTGGCCCCAGGCCAGGCAAGAAAAATCACCTGAATTTCCCCAAGGACCATCCCTGCCATGGGCATCCCCACCGGCAGGCGGCCTTCCACGCCTCAGCCTTAATTAGCATACATTCCCAAAAGACACCCCCACCAGGCGCCACTCCCTTCCCCCATGGCTGAATTTCCTGCAGCAGTAGGACATGGTCCAGGAGATGACAGCCCTTCATAAACGTGGTCTGGTCCTTCCCCACGAGTCGAGACCTGCCGGGCCACAACCTAGCCACAAGCATGCGAGAAAATAAACGTAGGGAAGTGGGATTCTCTGTCTTTGGCAAAAGGACCATGCGAGAGCAGTTAATTTATTTGCGAACTTAGCATGTAGTTAAAAACATGAAGCAGGTTCGCCCTGAGAACATCCTCAAATTCACGGAAGAATTCAATGGGCCATCCATCTGGCCTCGAGGCCTTATCTGCTGGCTTATCCTGTAGCGCAATTCGGAGCTCCTACCACTGTAGCGCAATTCGGAGCTCCTACCAAGAGAAAGGTTGCAGAAGGCATGAGTTATCTACTGGGTTTAATATTTTTTGTACTGGCACAGAAATCGTGTCCATCAGCTGCCATTGCCAGATTTTCTGCCAGTACTGCAGAAGTTTGTCCACCCCAGAGGGTGTGTGCGGTTGCTCTCCACTCCTTTTGTCCACCCTAGAGGGCACGTGCGGTTGTTCTCCTTGCATGATACACTACAACGTTCATTGGCGAGTTCCGCGGTGTGCCTTCGCAGCTGCAAAAAAGAATTTTGTGTGCTGATCCCTTGCCCTCAGCCACTGCACCCAGGCCTATTGACGTCAATATTCTTCCTCTTCCCAGTGCAGCAATTGCAGCTCGGCCTGGAGGGCAAGTTCCTCCCATGTGTGATCTGCCGCTTGCTCTTGTTGTTCCTCGGTGGCTAGCAGCTTGGCCTGGATGTGCATTCGGTATCCTTTGAAACTATATTTTTCTACTGTTCCTACCTTGGTGAGGACTGTGAGGCCTCCTGCATGTCCCCTGCTGGGCACTTGAAGGCTGTGCCACCCCAGCCATTGAAGCACATGGGCTTCCGTCTGCTGAAGTTTCGTTCCCTGTAAAAATGTATTCTTAAAATTTAAAGATATAATCTTTTTTTTGTCAGGATTTTCTAAAGTTTGACAGTAACCCACTCATCAATATTACCATTACAATAAACAATAGATTTGTTCTAATTGATATGAGAGCTGGATAACATGTAGTATTTCTTCACTCTAGCTAATAAAGAATTGATATATTACAAAGAATTGTTAATAATGAAAAAGGAATCATCTGCAAAGTGCATATTAAGCCATTACAAACTTTGATCAACAATTGAAATTTCCTTATTGATATTCTTTTGTTAATAATAATACAAATTATATGAATAAAAGTTTGTAGTAGTAATAAAATGGTAGGGAGTTAGAATATAACCTTGATGAACTAACCATAGAAGAAAAAGAGAGGAAATTAATCCAAAATTTATAGGAACTTGAGTATTAGCATCAATGAGCAGGGTACAGAAAAAATGACTAAAATAATCACCAAATCTCAATTTATAGAGATAAGAAATAATGAAATTCTATTCAATTCTATCATAAGCTCAAGAATTATCTAACTTAACAAAAGCAATGCCTAGTTAGTTTATATCAAAAGCCTTGTGGATTCTCTCCTAAGTTACAATAATATTATTTATGATATGTTTGCAATTAACAAAACTTATTTGCTCAGGTTTAAAGATATCTTCTATAACCTTCTAAATTTGGCAAGTCATGCACTTAACTGTAATTTTATAAGTTTTATTAAGAAGAGTAATGAAATGAAGCTTTATTACATTTAAAGACTCATAGGATATATTGTATAAATATTACATTTTAATCAATTTGGCTTTATCTACATTCACTTAATGATACAATGAATGAAAATAATTTTCTAAAATTTGCAACATATTTTAGATACCTTCTGCAGTAGTAGTGTAAATCAAGGCAACATCATCTACATATAAAAGAAGATTCACTATTTGGGATCCAATTTTTATAATATGACTATCTTGTCTGTTGCACAGGCATTCCTCCATTTCATCTATAAAGATGTGGACAATCTTGCTTACCTCCAATTTTTCTCTAGAATTGAAATTTTTTATTTGAATTTCCATATGTAATTTCAATGATCACTTCCTTATACAATTTTTGAGTTGTTGTAATCAAATATAAAAAAAGGCTAATTTTATGTAGATGCAATCATAGTTTTATATAGATCACTAAATCATATGCTTCTACAAAATCTATAAAAAAATAAAAACTTCTTTATTAGGAAGTTTTATAAAATCAGCGTAGTGTTTAAAAGTAACTAAGTGATCAGTATTGGAGTGATTTTGTCTAAAATCTATTTGACACCTTCCTTGACCTGGTTACCTTTAGCCTAAGAACTAATTCTCTTTTCTTGTATAGTGCCCAATAACTTAGCAAAAATATTACTCATAACCATCACTTGATAAATTTTTCCAATAAATTTTCCAATTATTTCCCTCCTTTCAACATAACAAGATATCCTTACTAGTTTTTTAATGTTGATTTAATATTTTATTCTATTGCTAAATTTAATTTGTGTCAAATTTCTCCATGAATAGTAGAGCCTTCCCACTTTAATAATTCTACATATAAATGATCTAAATCTATAGATTTACTAGATGCTATCTTTTTAATACCATCTATGAATTTTTTTTAAGGGAAAATTAGAGAGGTGCTTCTTGTACAATAGTAGTAGAATTACCATTTTCTCTGTAAATAGCTTATTATAAAATGAAAAAATATCTTAAAAATAAAAATTAAATGATGAAGAGGCTTTATGACAAAAATATTGCTAAAACTGTATAGTTTATTTTTAATCGTATAAGCAAAATATTCATGCTACTCCTTGATAAATTTCATTTCCTTACTTCTAAGCTAGCTTATATATGGCTTAACTAAACTTTTTTTGTGACTCTTATTTGCATTCTCAATATTTTGTCTAGCTTGCATGCAATCCTTATCCAACTAAGTTTTATGAGCACTTTATTTTTGTGAACGTACAACTTTCTTAGTTGCTATAACTAAAATTTGTTCAAGCTCTTAGTGTCATCTTTCAAGAGTCCATTTTTGAGGTGGTGCATTCATATATTTTTTCTTCACTTGGATGAGTTTGTGCTAAAATTTATTTCTATTTTTATTTTTTGATGTCTTAGAAACAATTTGAATTTGTAACAAAAACTTTACATATTGATGGTAAGACTCCACTAAATCTTTCACAACTTTCAACATAATAAAATCAATATCTTCATATAAACACAAAAGAAAATCAATGTAAGAGTAACTTTGAGGTCCTTTAAAAGTAAATGATGAAGATTAAAGAAATCTAGCAAGGCCATTTCAAATTAGAAGACAAATGTTTTTGTCTATTTTAATAGTTGTTGATCCATCTTATTAATAGTGTGATCTGTAGAATCTCGTGTCCAGCTATGATCTTTAACAATGTCTAAATTACCAACATTATGTTACCATTGAATAATTTTTGTTTTTTATGAATCCATCCTTATATTAAAATCTTTCCAAATAAATATCAAGCCTTTTGGTGCAAATTCTAAAATATCTTTGCCTAAGAATTGAAAAGGATGAACACTAGATAACTCTATAGAATCATGCAATGTAGCATGTTTAGGACTAATATAGCATATGATAAGAAAAGCACAATCATACTGACATAAGATTTTTAGCCAAACATCAGTTTTTTCTAAAAGGATGCAATTTTGAAGAGATATCCTCACTAGCATGCACTACTACCAAAAGGTTTTCCTCTTCACCCTACTTTTGTATTTCTTACAACAAATTTAATAAAATCTATGAACTACAAAATCTATAAAACCAACATCTTTTGAAGTTTCAAGAAAACCAAAAATATCAAAGCTATTAAAGAAGTTAATATTATTCAAAGAAAGAACTTTACTTGTAATTTCACAATAAATGTTTAGATATCCACACCTTAAAGGGGGTCAAATTACCAATATGTTAAAGATATCCATTCTTAGGGAAAAGATGAATGACACCTTTATTAATATTTTTACCAAGAAAAATGTTTTTAATGGCTTCTAGGAAAACATGAAGGAGATTATTTCCAATGTTATGCTAATGCTTCTTGAAAACTTCAATTAGAAAATCATCAAATCCTAGAGCTCTACCATCTACTAAACTAAAATTTGCTTTCATTTCTTGTATTGTAATTTTTTGTTGAAGAATTCTTTGATGTGCTTTTGTTATAAGATAAGAAATATGCATACAATTTTGCTACACATCCTCCTAAGAGATATTCCATTTTCTTAACCATTGCATCCCCTGAAAATACCAACTACTATAATTTTCAAGATATTTTCTTACTAACATAGTGATGTCCTTAAAAGGTTTACCTCTTTTCTCTACTCTTGTATTTCTTAAAAAAAATTAATAAATCTAAGAACTACAAAATCTATAGAACCAACATCCTCCTAAGTTTCAGTAAAACCTAAAATATTAAAGTTATCAAAGAAGCTAATATTATTCAAAGAAACAGTTTTATTTGTAATTCTACCACCAATCTTAAAAAACCAACACCTTAAAGGGACTATATATTTTTTGAATAATTTTTTAAAAATTACTTATGTATAATGATTGCCATGATATTAGCATTTAGGTATGCTACAAAACCCTATTCACAAGTTGCTTTAACCTATTTCCATTATTTAGCCCTTTTTGCAAGTTTCTTTCAAGTAAGATTCTTATTTATCCAAATTTTTTAAAAATTTTTAGTTTGCTTCAGTTGGCTTTGATATCTTCAAACATGTATTCTACCTTCTACATCATAAAACCTAACAATTATATGTTATGACTTTTCACATTGTTCACTTGGAACCCTAAAAGTTTTATGAATTTTAGGAGAAGTTATATGTATATCATCTATAAGCTTTTTAACTTTCTTAAATAAAGTGTCATTTGTTTCACCTTCTATCTCTAGGATACCTACAAAATGCAAAATTTGTTTTACCCTTTTCTCATCTTTCTCTTTTAAAGCTTTTACGATCGTAGATCCTATCTTTGTCTCTATTCCTTCAAGATTAGATTCATTTTTATTTTCCTCCACTTTAGCTTCAAGTAATCTATTCATTATTTTTTGGAGCAATACTAGTTTCCTTTGTCCCTCAATCTTTTCTTTGAGGGTTGATATCCTTTGAAGAATTTCTTTTTTTTTTTGTTGATGGGTTTCATCTAGCAATGCCATTTTGTTAACCATATACTTCTATTATGCAACTAGAATATTTTTGATAGCAACTACATTTATGAATTTCTTTTGGGTGGCCTATGATGATGCCATGATAAAGGTTTCAAATTTCTTTAGTAGATAACTCAATTTCTTTGGCAATAAATCCACACTCATAAAATGTCAATAAATTTAGCCTACATCTACCTACCCTTCCTATTGTCTTAGATCAAATCAATGTTAAAACCCTCATGGTAGAAATCTTCAATGCTAAAACCCTCACTGCCAAACCTCTTGTTGCCTCAGATCAAAGGTAAAACCTTCACTGAAACTCCTATTGAATTGTTGATAATTATTGATAAAAAATTTGATTTACTAAAAAACTATTAATAGTATTAAGAATTGTAATTATATAAAGCAATTTCAATTTGAGTATTTAACCCTTTTCTTTTAAAAATATAAACAATTCTTTGCAGAATTCATCTAAGAGAATCATTTTTGTTCTTATAATGAAAGATCTAGGTATTTATCAAATCCTTTTGCATGCATGTACAAAAAATAAAAAGTTATTTAGCAAAGAAATCACAACTTGGCACCCAACAGTACAATTTGTTTTTCTAATGAATCTAGACATGGATACATCTAGTTAAATTAGCAAGATTTATAAACCTCAAGAACATATGTATACTGCAAAACTAAATTAAATTAAATCTGAGATCTAAAGTAAAAGTTATGTAAAGTATATTAAAATTAGTTGGAATATGGATGAAATATTATTCAGCTTTATCAATGGCCTCCCCTTACCCGTATATGATAGAGTTCCCTAAAGGGTTAATAGATACAATAGTGTTATATGATGGTCTCCTAAATATTTTAGCATTACCAGATGTGGCCCCTAGAGCTTTCTAGGTGGAATATTATTTAGTGCTCCTGATCTATTATTTAGCATTAGTTTGGCCTCTGAGCTAAAAATTATTTAACATTACCAATTGGTAATTGGCCTCTTGACCAAAAACAATTTTGTTGTTAGAATAATGAAATATCAGCGAGCAATAAAATTATTAAAATATTTCTGTTCTAATGCTGGTAAGCTGTCAAGGTTAAGAACCCTGCTAGAAATGTGATCCATTCCAATCTAAAAAAAATGCTAGGCTTAATCAGGGTAGTAGATTTCAAGTGGTTTTCAAAGAAAAACAAATTTGAAGCCACACACTGAAAGCGAGTTCAAAAGTATTGCATTTATGTTGAAAACTATACTGTGGTTAAAATAAAATTGCACCTGCGGACATGCTAGTGCTTCTGCTCCAAAGTCGATAGCTTGTCTATGTTCGAAACGTTTCCATGAACGTGATAAAAAATAATCTAATTCAGATTTTAAGTGAACCACCCATAAATCCCTAGCATATCTTTTCCCAAGACATGAAACGGTGTGTCTGATTGTAAGAGGCTCTACTTCTTTCCTCTGTTAACAGCCGGCCTGCCAACGTGATCCAAGCAGTTCACCAACGTGATCTAAGCAGTTTGTAGCCTTTTCTAGAGACCTTCAGAGATAAAAAGCTTCCCATGCCAAACACGCCTAAGATCTTTGCAGCTTTTAGCCTTTTACAAAGACACTTACAAATAAAGACTTACGGTTAAGATTTGGGTTGCAGAAAGACCATTAAATCAGTATAGTTGTAGTTTTCCCTCGAAAAATGTAGTTGTATTTTACTTAAAGTACATTATTTGGACGTTAGGATTGTTTTAACTTGCGGTATAATGCTGTTTTATTAAGTTCACCCTTGGAATTTTGGGGTTCGGAACTGAAAGACGTATTAGAAGTACACTTCATGATAATCCCAGAGGTCTACCCTTAGAATTTGTTTTAGCTATATATTTATAGTTTTTAGCTATATTTATAATTTGGTTAGAGAATTTTTCCTTTACATATACTTAAGGCATTGCAGGATTATGATTAGTAGTTCACGTCTTCCTTGGTAGTAGTTAGCATCCATCAAAATAATTAGATCTGCTTATAAATTTCAAATAAAATGGAATTAAAAGTGTACTTAATGCTTTGGAAGCGTTGAATTAGCATTGCAGTATGATGATTGGCAGTTAGCATCATCTTTAATAGTGGTTGGCCTCCATCAAAATAATTAGATCTGCTTATCAATTTTAAATAGAAAGGGATTAAAAGACTATTTGATGCTTTAGAAGTGTTAAGTTATGATATTTATCAATAAGCTTTGCTTAACTTTACATCATCTTAAAATAAAAAATAGAACATGATTAGCTTTTAACAATAAGCTGCATGTTTTACTTTTCTATACGGTACCCATCAAATAATTTTATATGAAAAAAATTATATAATTTGTTTTTTGTTGTCTTCATGAGTGATTGATCAATTTATAAAGTATGTCTTAATATTTTTCATTTATGCGATGGATTTTCACACATAATAAATATTCAGTTTCAGTTTTGATAATTCTAAACTGAAATTATTGAACCTTGAGTAACTATAGGTAACCGATCCTACTTTTTCGAAGACAGTCCCCCCGCAGCTTTCAACATTCTGTTCATCAACACCAAGCATACCTCATATGGCTTTCAGGCTACGTATGAAGGAAGGACTGGAGAGAGGCGGAGGCAAGGCCAGGAGGAAAATCCCACTCGGGATCTCCTCCCTGGATGCCGCCATATCAGGGCTCTGGTACAGCAACTCCGACGACACCTCCGTGGCCACATCGTTGCTGGTCGTCATCCAGATGCTCTCGGACGCAGCTCGATTCAGATTCATCGAGGCACGCCTCCGCGCTAGAATCCTCAACCGAGAAGATTTCAAACCGGACGTTGCCATGTTGAGCCTCGAGAACAAGTGGTAATTCCTGTCCGCAGAAATCGTGCAGTCTGTGCAGGGAGTGTTCATAAACTCCGTGGCTCTGCTAAATCGTAACGGCCAGTTCGTGAGAGTAGGCAGCGTTACCTCAATCTATGTCAAAGGAATTGCCTTCCTGCTTTATCAATCCTCCTCCAACAACAACAATAATAACGCCATCAAAGGTTCTGCTGCTGCTGCTGAATCCCGCATAAGGTCGGTGGTGGAGGGCTACCCAGTTTGGCAGTCCAGTGCGGGCCAGATCCACGGTTGGAACGGGCTGTGCCTGGATATCAAGAACGGCAATGACAGCGATGGGACTGCCGTTCAAGGGTGGCCATGCGGACAACAGAGAAACCAGCAATGGACAATCAAGAGCGACGACCGCAGCATTCGATCGTTTGGAAAATGCATGGTTGCTTACAGTTACAGAGATGGAGCCTACGCCATGATATACAACTGCGACATTGAAGTACCGGATAACAAAGCCTGGAAATTAGACACCGACGGCACGATCGAGCACTGTCGCTCTGGATACGTCCTCACGGCCACCAAAGCCGAGAGCGGCACCATCGTGACTTTAGAAAGGAATAACTACACCGTCGGCCAATGTTGGGGAGTTGGGGTGGAAATAGATCCAGTGGTGACTTTCATTGTAGGGTTTAAGGATCTTTGCATGCAGGCCAGCCAAGATTACAGCAACATGTGGCTGCAAGAATGTGTCCCCGGCAGCCATCAGAAGCAGCAGTGGGCAATCTACAGCGACGGCACCATCCGCGTCATTGGAGATCGCAGACTGTGTCTCACCTCCGACGGCAGCACGTCCGGGTCTCTCATCGTCATCCGTGCTTGCCAAGGTGGGGCGAACCAACGCTGGTTGTTCAAGAACGACGGCTCCCTTCTCAATCCCGGCTCCGGACTGGCCATGGATGTGAAATCAGGAGATGTGTCCCTTCATCAGATAATTCTGTATCAACCCACTGGCAATGATAACCAGCAGTGGCTGGCCGCCTTCTGATCAGGGCCTTTCACTCTCCTTATCCTCCTTAAATAATGGTTGTGGCTGTTCCCATTATATCTTAAATAATACCGTCATTTCTGTGTATGCCTTGAGTGCCTTGTTCTGTCTGGTTTGGATGCCACTGTGTAATCGCTTATGAGAATAACCTCTCTCTCGCAATGAGTAAGGAAGTATATGTTTCAATCGATGATTAAAAACTTGGAAACGAAATTAATGCCCTCGGCTTTAGAGATGACTCAAAAGAATTGGAAGACCCGATGGACTTGCGAAAAAATATCGGTACATATTAAAAATATAGTAAAATACGTTAGCATTTTTAATTTTAAGTTTAAATGAATATCCACCGAATACATTCTAGGGATTCTTAGACATAATAAAGCTTGAATTCCAATTCCAATTTTACATTTAAGTTTAAGTTTAATTTTAAATTTAAATAAATATTTTTGAAATCTAGCAACTAATGTAGGCAGATGCAAAAGTGCACACATGGTTCCTGAAACAAAAGAGCTACAATAATTAAGAGAAATGTGGATACCATTGTTGAAAGGCAATGTACTTGCTTTGCATAGTGGCAAGACTAGTGGCATAGTAGCAACAAAATCGATGATGCAATGCAATAGTAGCAAGATTGGCCATGTAGCAACACAATGATAGCAAGATCGGTTGTGTAGCAGTGCAACAGTAGTAAGATCTATGGTGTGACACCACAACAACAAGATGGGCCATGCAATGGAATCAGTAGCAACTGAGGGCACTAAAAACAATGATGGGGTGCCTACAATGGCAATAGATCTAGTAGAATCACAAAGGAAAGACTCATATGTAAACTATTAGAGCTTACATTCATTTCTACCCATAGCAGTACTAGGACCTAGTCTTAGCAATGAAAAAGAAACCCCTTTATTCTACTAGTGGGTGAAGTGTTAGTGGTGGAGTGGGGTGAGTGGCGGAGTGGTCATTGTTGTTGTGATGGTAGCCACTCCCACTGGTTATTGTAGCCTTGTTTGTCATGTGCACCAATGCATATGACTCCAATATTTTCCTACTTGCCTATGGTAGGCTATGATAGAAAGGCTCCAACTATGTTTATTTAGAAACTCATTCTTTTTACATAGGTAAATTCAAGGTGCAAGCCATCAAGTTATCTCTTCATGTTTGGGAGCTCCACATTAGTAACCAATTAGGCTAATCTAGAGACATCCACTCAAGTGTAGCTCATAGATGCCCCAAATATATTGAAATCACATTGGTCCAAGTACCTCTAATCCCTCCAAGAGCTATACTTGACATATCATTTATAACATGTGATGTAAAAATATTCATGATCATATCACCACTCAAAGGTAATATGACCTATTAACTAGGAGTAAAATGCATAGATGTGATCGAAATGTCTTCCCTTTATCCTAATGTCATTACACTTTAGATCAACTACTTTCTTGGTGATGTCATATGAGGCTGCATCATTTAGAAGTGAGATTTCAAAGTAGGGATAATCAACCTTTTGCTTCATGACATAGTTAAAGGTCTATTGGTGAAACATCAATGATGAGTGATGAGGTACCCCTACACCCAACCATACAAATCACGAAGTGTTCATGCATGACTTGATCGAATTTCGTAGACTTCATCATTTTCGGTGCACTAGTCCTTTAGGAAGTGATTCTAGCCCTAAGGTCAATCATTGTCTTCCCAATTACGCTTGTGAGGTTTGTTGGTATGGTTAAGTGTAACTGAGGTATTTGATTTTTATCATTTTATATTTTATAATTTGGTGCTCAAAATATAGATAACAAATAATTTGATTAACTAATCTAAATTAACTAGTTAACTGGCATTTAACTAATCCTAGCATAAGCATATGATCCCACTTTCCATACATGTCTTGAACCCATGTATCCATTGTTGGGCAACCAAGTGCTACGCTAGTGGGCATACCAAGCAATAATGTTGTTGGGATTATTAAGTGAATATGTGTTACGCTTGAAGCAATCGTACTTATGTGTGTAATCTATCTAACTTTATTGCTTCATTAATGTAATCACTGGAAAATATTTAACAACTAATGAAAAACATTTAACAAATAGTTAAGAAACATTAAAGGCATAATTAAAATAGCTAATCTATCTAAAGTGTTACAAGGTTTATTAGAAAGCTCATCTTTATTTCTACACACATTGTCATACTTAGGTACAACAATGCTCGAATAAAGATCTGTATACTTAATGACTCTTGTTGTAAGCACTCGGTGAAAAATTCTAACTTTCAAATGGAAAAAATGCAAGACCTCCGTTGTAACTACAATCTCTACTTTTCATAAATGCAGCTGCAAGCACATATTTATAGCCAACTACAGACACTACATCGATGGGGCCATGTCGATGCATGATATGATGCATCAACTAGGCCTTATTGACAAGGCCCAGATGACGAGACCGCATTAACGAGGTTTCGTCGATGTAACTGATAGAGCATGACTCATCATACCCCCAAGACTAAATGAAAACTTCTCCTTGAGTTCTTTTACAAATTGTGAAGGTATGGGATTATTGACTGACATTTCCTCAAACAAAACAAACTAATTGACGTAACAAAAAAAGGAGTGCCTTGGTGTATGGATCAACACATTACAAAAAATGATGGTGTTTAGAACACAAAATTGAACACCATGACTTAAATCTTCACAATTGGGCAACACATTCCTTGATGGTGTGAAGCTTGTTGGAGAAGATCAAATGGTCCTAAGCAATGGTGGTTGCTAAGGCTCCGAAGGGCCTTTATCAGATTCATGCATGAGCAGTTGAGGTGGCTACGGTTGTTTAGCTACTACTACGACTTAATGTGGGAGGCAAAAAACATTCAGTAGTGCTTTCATTTTCTCCTCCTTACACTTGGGCTCATGCACCATCAATGCAACTTCCCCAATGTGGGTTGGAATGGGCACATCCCAAGGACACAAAATTGCTGGAAACAACTCCTTTGCATTGACAAACTAGGTAGCAAATTGTTTGCATTCAATGTTGAATGCCTTGACTGTGTCTTTTAGCTCTTGGTAGTCATTCATCCATTTGGCTAGGTTCTCAATGATAGATCATTGATCTTTGAATCATCCTTTGAGAAATTTGAGTTTAGTGCTTGTAGTCTCAAGCTTTTACTTGGTGTCTTTGTGGTGCTAGAACTCAACCTCGTATAGTAGATATGAGCTAGCCACTTGTTTTTTTAACTTCAAATGTGACCATCCATTAGTTAGCATTACTAGGCTTACATATCGGAGATTGGTCAACTCCATATACTTTTTCATCTCCTCGATTTGCAATTCCTTTAAGCGGTCTTCCCTTTGTTGTAGGCATCAATCCCATCAATGATGGGTTGCCACATCTCTCTTCCATGGTGGAGTTGTTGGAGGGCTTCATTTAGTTTTACCTTTGTCATTTGAATTCTTTTTTTCATTCACTTCCTTCTGTAGGCCAACCCAATCCCTGTAGTGATTCTTCACTTTCTCAAATTTGAGGGCTTCATTCTTCTAGGTGGTAATCTTGATGGTAGAATTTTGATGCAAGGTGCGTACTTCCTTCATTGATAAATCACAATTTTCTATGGTCAATTTCCTCAGTTCAGTGTTTACCCTAGCAAGCTGCTCTTGTTATTGATGAATAAATTCTTGCATTTGGTATTTTTGGGCATCAACATTTTGAAAATGATAATTTTGTGCAGTCAATGCTTTATTCTCATGACACATTTGACTCAAGTCCTCTTGGATTGAATATGTTTCAGCTCCAACTATGGACTATTTAAATATGCCCATTACTACTTCCTCCTCAGCCTTCGAAAATCATTCTTAAAGCTATTTGATAGCTTCATCTCTTTTCACTGCTCGGTTGAGGATTGCATGATTTGCAAGTTGGACACAAAGTCTAGAAACCTCCGTAGCCAAGCATTGATTTTTCTCTTGGGCAGATTCTAGTTGTCCCTCCAAAATAATGCATCTACCCCTTGCATTCAATAGCTCTAATTAGGTTGTGGTGATATTCTTCAGAAGATAAAAAATGTTTAGAGTCAACGGCCCAGTTCCTACCAATCATTTTAACAATTTTTCATGTTGAGAAAATTTTAATTTTCCACTAACCATGCCTATGAACATCTACACATTTTGAATTGCAGATATGTCTAGTATAGATGTTGTAGGTATGTTCAATGGTTCTATGACACAATTAGTAACCACTTCTATCACTATCTCCTACCCTTGATGTTGCATCACTAAGATAGTTGCCTCTTCACCTTCCTTCAACCTCATCAAGAAAGTGGCACCATTCCTTGAGATTTCTGAGAATAGATGGTATGTCGCTAGTGACACCGTCACCTCTTGAGTATTGGGATTCAACCTCGAAGGTAACTGCATTCTTTGGGTAATAAAAATGGGACCACCCCTTGCCATTTGACTAACTATTTAGGCCACCTCATTAAGGTGACTCATTGTTGTCTAGTACATAGATGGACTTCCCCCACTCATTCCTACTATTGCTCTTCTTTTCTCAAGAGTTGTTCTTAGATATTTCATAGACATTCAATGGTCGTGTGAGCCTCTAGTGTTGTTTCTTGAGGGGGTGGTGGTGGTGATAGCTCCTCTAATTAAGTCATCACTAGCATCTTCTCTTTCATGATCTTAGACCATGAATCCAAAGGAGTATGCTTGAGTGTATTATTAAAGTAGTGAATAATTCCTACCCTCTTGTAAATTTTTTTGATGAGGCATGAAAAGGGAAGGGTCTTCCTTCCATGTTTGTTTTCTTTAAAATGGTTCTTAATTTTCAAGTATAGTAGTTCTGAAAGGTTAACAAGAATTTCCTACTTAGAGAAGTGCATGCTCGGGTAGAGAAAGTAGTTACCTTGCTTGGCCTCACTATTGGGTTGAGGTGATAGGTTGCAATTTTGAAATAGATTTGCTCACCAGTGTGAGCACACCATACTCCTTACAGTCCACCATGTAGCATTGTTGGGTCCACTCCTTCTTGGTCTTCAAGTCACCTTACACGGATAATTTTGCTAGCTATGTTTCAGTATCAGGTAACCCAAGTGCCTATGCAATAGCTTCTACCAATTAGGACACTTGAATGTCTTTGATCTTGACTGTGGATCCTACCTTTTGATTGTTCAAGAAAAGGTATGTCCCTCCCATGTATCACTCCCCACTGGATGTGATGATTGGCCACATGGGAGAGGTTCGCAATTAAGTCTTGACATCCTCTAGAGATTTATCCAAAAATGGTGTGAAGTTGATCTCTTGAAGAATGAATCATTGAATCTCTTGGGACTTAATGATATCAAGGTAGGCTTGATTCAAAGTGACCTCAAGCCTTAGCATGGGACTAGACACTTCTCCTCTTTGTGATTGTTTAGTCAACACTTCTTCCTTTGGAATTTGTTAGATAGATTCGACTTTGGGCTCCTCACAAAGAGGTCCTATTGCATGGGTTGCCTCTTGTAGTTCTTGGCCTTGTTCTTGTTGGCCCCTTCCAGCTTTGGGTCATTTCTCCCATAATTGCAAGGTTTCTGCTTCCTACAGACAATTTTGTTTGGGTGCCATTTGTAATCATAATAAGACCATGGATTAGTAATAATTGTGTAACTTTAAAGTAATTAGGATACCTTATCTTTTAAGGATAGTTACACTTGGCTAAGTTGTGATTATGGTTGATTTAATTAATTCAATTATCATTTATTTATGTGTTATCATTAATAAATAATCCCAAAGATTGTTGGAAGGGTTAACTTATGAAAAATTTGATGTTTATATATGGTTAAGGTTATTAACTGTTAGGGGACTTAGGAAAATTTTCAAAAAAAAAAAAATCATTGAAAACCTTAAGGTTTGTGGCCCCCATGATAAAGATCTTACCTTTGGTAAGTGCAAAATCAAAAACTGAAGTAATTTGCATAAAGATTGGAAAGTTATGAGCTCTACAAGGTTTTGGGCTCTAAAAAATTTCAAAAAATCCCCTTGTGTTATGAGTAAATGATGAAAAATTACAAAGTTTCAGATGGTATATATAGGATTTTTATGCTGCGTTGATGAGACCTAGTCAACTTGACCTTGTCAACTATGGTGGATGCATCGATGGGACCTCAACGACACAACCATTGACCACCATAGTCAAACTTTAACCTTAGTCAAATTTGCAAAATATGTATAGATTTTGAGTGAAATTGATGTCAAATGAAAGCTTAAAAGACAAAGAATAGTATGAAAACATGAAAGAAGGGTGTTGAAGTTTATAAATTTGGAAAAATGGAAGAACATTGATGTAGTGGATGAATGAAATGAAAGATTAAGGAGCATTGAGTAGTGTACTCAATGGAATACACAAAAGGAAGGATTGTAGCGATGTTAAAGGTAAGAAACCTTAACTAATCAAGCTAAAAGCTATGCTAGTGAGTCCTTTCCATAGCAGGCTCATGCCCTTTTTTCCCTTGTATAACCTCAACTAAGAAGTCCATGGGCCCCATAGTTTATTTAATGATCATGACAAGTTAAGAACCAACCTAAAAGAATCTACTTAAGAATCCCAACATATTAGACTAAGACATAGAGTATAACATAGAACATGGCAATGAGGTGAGTTATGACAGCATGGATGGATGATGGAGAAAGTAGAATGGAGTTTTGAATTGAGGTCATAAGAAGTCCCTTGTGGAATTTGTGTTTAAAATGACTTGAGAAGTTCCATCCCTAGTCAAAACCAAAACCATCCATTTTCAATGATTTTGTATCACTCCAAGACCAATCCACCCACTTGAGACATAAGAATGCTTCCACAAAACAACCACCATTCCACAAAGGAAAAAAAAGAGAAGTAGGAAGTGGGAGAGAGGGTTGTAGTTACAGGGAACTTTAGGGATAGGTGCATGTTGTTCGAGTCCCATAACCAGTGCTTGTAGCCCATTTATTTATCCAAGTGGTGTGTTTTGAATTTTCACTGTTTTTTTTGTGTTTTTTTTTGAAATGGGAACCACACCATGTGAGGACTTATTCGTGTTGAAGGGGTGTTCTTTGAATTTTCATGTTTTTGTTTTTTGTTTTGAATGGAAGCCACACCATGCAACAATGTTATTTGACTTCCTATTAGTCGGTGGTATGGAATGGTAAAAAGTTCATGAAACACTCTTAAGCACTCAAGAAATTAGAAAATTACAAAGAGTATTGAGTCCCCTTGAAGTCATACCCTTTACAAACCTTTGGATCCTTCATAATTCTAGAATTACCAAGGTTATTGATTAATTAAAAGTTTCTTTAATGGAAGGGACCTCAAATTCCTAGAACAAGGAAAGCCATAGAGTTCATTAGATGGGTGGATGACATGGACTCACTACATATTCCATGAAAAATAAACCATGTCAAAGTCATCACACATTATAATTGAAAAATAAAAACTATACATCGATAATCACACATTAAGCACAAACCATCATTAGTAAATAACAACAACGACATTGTATCCTGTGACAACAAAACATTCTAAAATATCATACTAAAATGAAACCAAACAAAGAAAAATATATATAAGAAAATGTAAAATAGTCAAGAAAGTTCAAAGTACTAAAGATGGTGTAAAATTAGAAAAATTAGAAAAATCAAGAATTTGTAAAATAAATAATTTGTAAAAATCAAAAATGTAAAAAAATGATACAAAAATCAAGAAGCCATATTGATGATTAGCATGGATGGCCATCTCCCCCATGACTATGTTGAAAGGAGGAGATTTGAAAGATAGAACGTGGTTGTCCATGTGTTGATGTAGTAGATGCACTGGTCTATCTTAGTTCTAGGAAAGGCTTTACTTGTTAAATATTGACCAACTACTTTTTATTTGGGTTGTCAGGTTTGTAGATTATCATGACCCTAGAGGGAAAGGCTTGATTAATTACATAAGGTCCCTCCCATAATGTTTGATATTTTATCTTTTAAGTTACATGTGTGGGCTTCCAGTAGAGAATCTTATCTTCTAGTTGAAGTTTTACTTTCTTGATTGTAAGGTCATGACATTGCTTTTTGAATGACTTATTCACCTCATTCAAGGATAGGGCCACCAATCAATTTTCATCTAGCACATTTAGGTTGATCAATCTTTTCTATTGTGCTAGACTTAGGTCAAGGTTTAGATCACAAGTTGTTGAGAGTGTATAGAGCTCAAATTGGATTGGGAGCATTGGAAGCTTTTCATACACTAACTTGTAGGGAGAATAGCCAATAGGAAGTTTCCAAGTTGAATGATAAGCCTAGAGAGAATCATTAAGCTTTGTAATCTAATCCTTCCTATACTTGCTAATGGTCCACGTTAGTACTTTTGTAATCTCCTGGTTGGTTACCTCTGCTTGATCGTTGGCTTGGGGGTGGTAAGGTATTGTTAATTTATGTTCTACTCCTAAGATTTGCATTAACTTTCTAAATTTGGCACCTATAAAATGAGTTCCATTATTAGAAATTAGTGAACTTGGCACCCCAAACCTACTCACAATATTTTGTTATATAAATTGGACAACAGTGTATGATGTACAATCAGTAATGACTATTGCTTTTGCCCATTTTGTGTAGTAGTCAACTGCTACTATAATATATACCTTTCCATTTGACATGGGTATGATGGGATCCATGAAGTTAATTCCCCATATGTTGAAAGGCTCTAGTGGTTGAATCCATTGTTGAGGATCTTCTATGCAAGCGATCATCCCCTCGTAATGTTGAGAATGTTCATAAGACTTGATGAACTAGTGGGCATCCCTAAAGATTATAGGCCAATAGTATCTTGTCATTAATATTTTTATGGCTATACATATTCCTACATAGTGGCCTTTGCAAGGTCCTTCATGAGCATCTTAGAGAATGAGTAGTTGATCTTCATTAGCGACACATCAACAAATTAGGCCATCAATATAGACCTTGTAAAGGTGTTCATCGAGTTTCATGAAGTATTTGGCCTAATGAAGAAATTTTTGCTTCTTCCTAAAAACCAAGTCTTGTGGCATCTCTTGAGTGAGAAGATATGTGAGGATGCCATTATACCATATTACTTTTTTAGGCATTTGTTCACTTATTTCTCTTGTAAAGAGGAGTTCATATAGAAATTGATTAGAGAGCGAGCTCTCCTCCTCTTTATTATCCCATCTTAAGTAAGAAAGATGGGCAGCAACCACTTTTTTGAACCCTTTTCGATTTACCATTGTGAGATCAAATTCCTACAAGATCACGAGCCATCGTATGACACGAGGGATCACTATTGGCTTATTCCTGATGAAGCAAACTGCACTATGGTCAATATGCACAAATACTTTGTAACCAAGAACATAGTACCTAAACTTTTCTAGTGCATACATCACTACCATTAGCTCTTTCTCCATGGTGGTGTAATTTAACTATGCTTCCATAATACTTTAACTCACGTAGTGAATGTAATATGGATGTTTTCTTATTGTCCATCTACATGAGCACTTCTTCCAAAGCAGAGTTAGATGCATCTATCATGATATGAAATGGCCTGGACCAATTTGGTGCTCATAGAATTTGTGTTTCTATGACTTTCTAAATAATTATTGGAATTCATGTTCACATTCCTTGGTCTAGATGAAAGGTGCATCTTTCTTTGTAAGCTCTAATAATGGCTTTGTGATCTTAGAGAAATTCACTATGAATTGTTGGTAGTAGCTAGTATGTCCAATGAATGACTAAACATCTTTCACAGTCTCTAGTTGGCATGTTATTCCTTGGATGACCATTACCTTTTTTAGGTCTACCTCAATCCCTTTTTGCAAAATTTAGTGCCCTAGCACAATGCCTTCTTGAACCATAAGATGGCTCTTCTACTAATTGAGTTATAGGTTTGTCTTTACACATCTCTTCAATACTTGCTTAAGTCGGTCCAAGGCTTGCTCAAAGGTAGTTCCATAGGTGGAAAAGTCATCCATGAAAACTTCAACACCACTACCAATATGCTATTGAAAGATACTAAGGACTAAGCATTGAAATGTTGCATGGGCATTGCATAGATAGAATGGCATCTTACAATATGCAAAATTCCCCTAGTGACTTGTGAATGTTGTCTTGGCCTAATCTTCTAGCATGATTTCGATTTGGTTATAGTTACTATAACCATTCAAGGAACTATAATAATAATGCCTAGATATGGTATATAACACTTAAACTACAAATGAAAAAAAATGATCCTTAAATGTTGCCATATTAAACAACCTAAATTCATGCAAACCTTCCATTTGCCATCCTTCTATGGTATAATTATGAGTGGGCTAACCCACTCACTATCCATAATTGGATAGATGAACCTTCTCATGAGGAGTTGCTCTATCTCCTCCTTCATAATTTTCTTCAATCTAGGATTTAGTCACCTCTACGGCTATCTTCTAGGCTTCATGGCGAGGTTGGTGTAGATGCGATGCTAGCATATCCTTGTATCGATTCCTGTTAGCTCTAGATATGACCAAGAAAAGGCTGTTGACCATTTATTCACCACTTTCAAAAATGTGTTTTTTTGTTCAAGAGAAGGTTTGACATTAATGATGATTGATTTACCTCCATTTAAAAATGCATACTCCATATTAACTAGTAAATTTTTTAGTTCTAAGGGCTCCTACTTGAAGTAATCAGGGATTTCCAACATTCCTCAATAGGCATCATTATTTTCATCAAAGAGTTGGGAATGAACTTGTTCAATTTTGTTCATTTCTTCAACATATGCATATGTTAAGCTCTTAGTTCACTCCATGCATAGTATGCTGCTATTTGAATAAGCTATTGGCCATTGGGTGCCCTCTTGTTTTGTGGTTGCTACATACAGACACCTTTGAATGTTAATTTCTTGTGCATACTGATTACACGTCTTAATGTATGTGCTCTTGATGGATCAAATCTTACGCACATAATTTCACCTATTATCACCATATGTAATGCATGGAATACACTTCTTCTTAATTTTTCCTAGCTCATTTTCCTTGGATATTTCTAAAGATAGGTCCCCTATACCTGTTCTTACATCGACCATGCTTAACCAAGCTCTTTCCATGATGATGGGGAAGTCACTTTCGTAGTTGTCCACCTTGATCACTAGAAAATTAATAGGATAGGACCATCCACAAACTATTGTTACAATGTCCTATACTAATCCTAGAGGAATAGTAATTGACTGATTTGCTAATTCTATATCAATGTTGCTCTTCTTGATAGGTGGTAGGTTCTAAGCCTTGTACATGTCATGGGAGATGGGATTAACTTCAAAACCAAAGTCAAGAAGAGCCTTACATGGCTCTTGTCTAGCAACCTGTAGATAAATGAGTGGACTTCTTGGGTCTAATCCTTTTGCAGGAAGATTACTAGCCTTGATCTAGTCAGAAGCAACATGAGTTAGCATTACAATGTAGATCCTAGGTAGCACTTGGTTTAAAGGGCACTCGAATGTATTTGATATAGAGGATGAGGGTGCTGGAGATGTGAGTAGGTTGTGAGGGCTGGAGAGGAATACTAGGCTAGAAGAAAGGTATTTTACTGGATTGATTATCTGGACCACTTGGCTGAAAAATTAGTTGTAAGTGTATAGCCCTCGTAGCATTTTGTTTTTGAGATTGTGGAGGAATCTCACCCTACATGGATGGAGTAAGAGGTAATTGGGTTGAAGATGGTAGTGTATGTCCAAAGGAATGTGGAGGATGATAAGGATATGAATATGGTTTTTCCCCTTAAGTAGATGGTAAATGTGTTCGGTGGTACTCTGTAGGATAATAGAGATGCTAGAATGATGTATGACTTGTAGAACTTCTAGGGAAGATGGGCTACTGAACATAGTACCTGTATAGATTTGGTTGTCTATAAGGGTATTGCTACCTTTGTGGTGGCATTTCCAAAAATTTTGTTTGGTACCACTATTAGTATTGTTCATAAGGTTGTGGAGGAGTTCCACTTGGGTAGTAACTTTATTGTTATTGATGGAACTACGTTGGATTATCTTGAGAGTAAGGTAATCATCTTGGAGCTTGCCTATGTGCTAGGCAAGGATTCAATGCATACACTCTAGACTCTTGTAAGTGTGACACCATAAGGAAACATCCCTTTAGATGCTCGCATTGGCATATGTCACATTTAGTTTCATCATTAGAGTCAGACTCCACAACTTCCTCTATTGCAACAGCTTTTCCCTTACCTCTTTCGTAGGCACGTTCAGCCTTCTTTTCACCTCTTATGATTATAATCACCATTTTGCTCTTTGGATTCTTTAGCAATCTTTAAAGTAGTTTGAAAATTTTTATCCAAAGAGTCCCATAACTTATCAACCTTGGCCAAAATATCATAAACAAATTCTTGGATGGGTAAGGTCTTTCTATTCACCAATTCATCAAGTGGTGATTCTTCCTTGTCACAAAATTGGACCTCTCATTTTTTGATGGAGAGGTTTCTATTATACTCATCAACACTTTCCCTTTTTCACAGCTCACCTTCTTCTTTTGCTACCTACTTAATTAACCTTTGGATCTAATGAGCTCTTAGTTCAAACAATCTTCCTTGGACATACACCCAAAGGGTTCTTCTAGTTTTTGCTCTAAGCCCATCTATGATGTGGCGAAGTTGTTCCCTCTAAGAATAATCATGACCAGGGCATTATTGTAATAGTGAATAGTATTGGCCCATGATGGCATCCAAGGGTTCATGTGCTCCTTGTTTCTAGCCTTGGATTTTCCTTCTAAAATTAGACACTCTGGAGTACATTGTATATTTTTCATTGAATAGCTCTAACATGGTACTCCATTTTTGGATAGATTCTGGATCCAAGGATCAGTAGCAACTTTTAGCTTCTTTGATGAGTGTCCAGGGAAATAGTTTGAGTTTCTGAAACTTGTTTTCTATGTTCTATAAGGCACAAGCATCTTGAAAATATTGTAGATATGTTTGCGAATTAGAGTTATATCCCTCTTCAAATCTCAAGATATTATTCATGTCTAAGTGCTTGATCTGACTATCCTTCATATGCCTAGTTGGGATTTTCATGGCCTCCACAATGTTGAGCATGCTTCAAGTCACCAATAGAGGTTCATCATCATCATTGCATCTATGATGCCAATGATGGTCATCCTTTTGGTTTTGGTGGCCTTCATGGTCATTGTTGTTTTGCTAATCACCTTCATCACTATTGTTTTGATGGTGGATTCCATGAAAACTATTAGATAAAGAGGAATGTTCAAAATTGGATGAAGAAGATGAAGACAAAGGTGGACTGCCACCACCACTATAGTGTCTACCACCACTCCTACGTTTATTACGATCACCATTCTTACATTTCTTATTGTTTTGGTGTTTACCCAAGTCCCTACCTTGGTTGTTACCTTTTCCTAAACCTAATTTATAAATAGTGGATTGTAGGTTTAGGTTCACACCCTCACCATTAGTAGCAAGGGGTGGAGAATCTTCATGTTGAAAGCCTTTAATAGGAGGATCCTCAATGTCATCTTGATTTAGTAGGAACAAAGGATTGGTGTAATGTTTCCCCTTTGTAGCTTCATGGATTTTCTCCTAATTTTGATCTCATTTGTGTTGTGTTTTAGTGGAGCAATAGTTTCAAGTATCATATCCATCCACAACGTATTCTTCGTGAAGATCTGCTATGTCCAACTTCTTAACGGTTTTGAATAGCATCCTAGGCATAGATCAATTAGGAGGCAAGATGATGTTGTGCTCCATATCACACCATTGTAGTTGTTCATCCTAATGTAGGATAAAGGTGAAGTTTGGCACAAACTCATCTAGATGAGTGTATACCACCTTGCATTCTTGTAGGACTAGTGGTTTGGTATCTTCATGCTTGTGAGAAGAAGAATAAATTTTGCAAAAAAATATAGAATTAGCAGTGTGCTTTTATAATTTTATTGACCTTGAGGTTTGTACAATGATACTAATGGTATTCACTTAGACCTTAATAGCCCACATTTCACAAACAAAGTCCCTAGCAATGGTGTCAATGATGAGTGACGAGGTACCCCTACACCGAATGATACAAATCAAAAATTGTTCATGCACGACTCGGTTGAATTCTATGGACTTTATAATTTTTGGTGCACTTGTTCTTTAGGAAGTGATTCTAGCCCTAAGTTCAATCATTATCTTCCCAATTACACTTGTGATGTTTCTTGGTATGGTTAAGTGTAACTGAGGTATCTAATTTCTATCATTTTGTATTTTATAGTTTTGTGCTCAAAATGTAGATAAAAAGGAATTTAATTAATTTAATTTGCCAAGAAATAATGCTGCTAGGATTACCAAATGAATAGATGCTACACTCGAAGTAGTTGTACTTATGTGTGTAATCTATCTGGCTTAATTTCTTCATTAATGTAATCATTGAAAAAGATTTAACAACTAATGGAAAAAATTTAACAAATAGTTAAAAAAATTGAATGCATCATTAAAATAGCTAATCTATCAAAAGTGCTACAAGGTTTATTAGAAAGCTTATCTTTATTGTTGCACACATTGTTATGCTCAAGTACAACAATGCTTGAAAGATCTGTACACTTAATGACTCTTGCTATGGGCACTCAGGGAAAAATTCTAACTTTCAAATGGAAAAAATGTAAGAGCTCTGCTACAACTACAATCTCTACTTTTCATAAATGTGATTTCAAACACGTATTTATATTTGATTATAGACACTACGTCAACGTGGAGACCTTGATGCATGATATTATGTGTGAACTAGGTCTTGTCAATCAGGCCCAGATGATGAGGCTATGTTGATGAGGTTTTGTTGATGTAACCAATAGAACACGACTCATCAATCAATAATATTGGATGCATTGACATAGCCCCTTCAATGTGTCTTAGGATGCATTGATGTAGGTATGTTGATGCTAATACAAGCATTTCCTATATAAATGCCCACACCCCTTGCATTTATGACACCTTTTGGTAGTTTCCTTAGCCAAACCCTTGTAGTTTCTTCTTGTAGAAGTTAGAATGTTTTCTCTCTAAGTGCCCATAGCATGGATTCAAGTGATTGTATGATATTTTATCTCAATGCATTTATACCTAGATACATTTGCATGAGTGGAAATAAAATCAAGATTTCTTCTATCCATGAAAATACTTGGATAAATATAGCTTTACTTTCTAGTAATTTAATTTATATGAAATTTACTTTTTTATTATTAAGAAATTAATATTAGAATTTATAAACAATGTAAGTATTAACACTTCGAGTAGAACATATTAACACTTAGTAATCCAAATAGTGGATACTTGGTACATGGAGTAGTATACACTTAGTGATCTAGTAGTGCTAATATACATTCAGGGTATGTATAGAAAGTGGGAATGGATATTCTATGTTAGGCTAGTTAGTTAATTAAGTAGCTTATTGATTAGTTACTTTATTTATTAAATATTTATTTATTTAATCATTTATGAAGTGGAAGGAAAAAAATAAAAGCCTAAAAACAAATATCTTATGCCCCAACCACACTTAATCATACATAAAGAGTAACATAAGTATGAACTAGGAAGACAATGACTAACAACTACATAATTCACCATCTAGGAATATTAGCCACTTATGTAAATAAAGTCCATATAATTCTATTAAATCTTATGTATATGTTAGTAATTCTTATGGTTGGGCATAGGGAATACTTGTTGCTCATCATTAGCACTATTTCAAGGACTTAGTTTAGTCAAGTGCACTCAGTATTAGTAGATGGTGAACTTCTACAAAGTTGTTCTAAGGAAAACATAATGAATTATATTTTAGATAAAATAATAATAATATTCTATCAGTGTATGATTTATCAAAATTACTAAAATGACCTTTTCTCATAGGAATGATTCACCACCACATATCGAGGATTCCAATTAGCATCATGATAGATCCAAAAGAACTATCATTGAAAAACATTAATAGCTAAAAGTGATCTATTCACATGCAGATCCAGAATATTTGGATTTTACTTTCATTCTTCATTAGGATGAATAGCTATTTTGGAGGGATATGGAGGATAAGATTTTGTTACCTCTTGATTTATTTATTCCCACAATGTTCATGGAAAATCTCATGAAGCTAGGGATCAAAACATCAAGCCTAGTGTATGAGGTAACAGATCATACCTCTAGAGATTATCAGCCAATGGGCATCTAGTTTAGAAAAGGTTGATGCATGAAGGCACACTATGAAGCCTCCAAAGGTAAGAAGGTCTTAATGCCATTGTTTCTATAGTCCCAAAAGGAGGGCCCTAAATTCTTCTTAGGGCAATCTCAACATTAAGATTCTCCTCCTTTCAATGAGGAAGACATACTTCACTAGTAGTTAAAATCAAACTTGGTGAATGACTAGGGTGAGGGGAGGATAAATTCAAATATCAGAAGAACTTCAAGGCAAAGACCTTCTAATCATTCATCAAAAAAAAAGAATAATTAAAGGACCATAGGAGAAGAACCAATAGAAGCCACTCTCCTAACATTACAGCTTCATCATTCTCCTTTTGATCAAACTATGACAAGATGGATTATGGTGGAGACTAAAGAAGAAATGATCAGGATTGAGATGAAGATGATCAAAAATTCCATCATAGTGACAAGAAAAGAGAGCATATTCAACTACAAGGGGAAGAGGAAAAACATTAAGAATGAAGGCAGAACAGGTCACATCATAGGAGATATGGTCATGAGAGGGGCCACCATGAACACAATGACTATAATGAACCACCATTTGCTACTAGAAACATGATTGATATTTTAGAAGTAGTTCAAATTTCTACCAAGAATAAAAGAAATAGCATAATTAAATGGCTTGACATGAATAATATCCCTAAATTTGAAGGAGGATATAATGCTGATCCACAACATTACTTACTTGCCTTCCAGGATGCCTGTACCTTGCAAAACATTGAAAATGAGTGGCAAAGACTCAAACGATTCCCTAATACACACATCAAAGAAGCTAAAAGTCACTACTAACCCTTGGATCCAAAATCCATTCACAAATAGAGTACAATGCCAAAGTTATTTAATGATAAGTACCAAATGCACTTTAATATGTCTAACCTAAGAAAAAAATGTTCAAGGATGAAAACACGAAAACTATGAATCCTTGAATGCAGCCTTATGTAGGAATTATCCTCTCTTACATTGATGCCTAGGCATTGAGGTTTTTCATAGGGAATAACTTTGCCACATAGTAGATGAGATTTGAAATAAAACCAAAGAAACTCTTAGGATTTATCTAAAAGGGAGATTATTGGAAATGAGAGTCCATTGAATCCAAAGGCTAATTGATCAAGTGATGAAGGAAGAAGGAGAAATGAAAAAGTAAGAAATTATTGAGGAATACAATAGGAACCACTCCATTTGCAAAAGGGAGGTACACTTCTATGATCGGGAGGGGGAAGCATCACACTAGATCAAGTAGCGTAATGAAAAATCTTGACAATTTAGAAGTCTATTATAGAAATATTGGCAATAGTAGACAAAATGTGAGACTACTTATATGAGAAGTTCCAAACTACTCTTAAGTTTATGGAAGAGAAAATGAAGTAGGGGAATAGAAATAAAGATAGAAGGAGAAGGAAAGATTCAAGGGACAATTATTATTAGTAGAAAGGTACGTCTACAACAGTAGATAAGGTTGTAGATTTATAAATATATCATAAAGGATGTGACATCTATCAAATAGAACATCCTAAGGGATGTTTCTGTATAGTATCATATCTACAACAACATTGAGTGTATTCTTTAAATTCAAAATTATCAAAAAAGAAACCACCTAGAAGATTGCCTTATCTACAAGGTAATTATCAGCAATAGATCCACTCATCATAGTATTATCCAAGTGGAGTGTCAACTCAACCTCAAGAACATTATCAAAAATGGCAAAATGCATAGTTATGGGGGATTTCACCATCATGACATCAATATTCTTTCCAATAGCTAAACCTATATGGATGTTATGTCTAGCAACCTTCATCTTCTTATAACTTTATAGGCCACACTCCTTTCTTCCATCATTACTACTATTTTCCAGAATATCACAAAACACTTGCTTCATGAACTAAGTCTTCTTCTACTTATCCTTATCTATATCGACCAACTCACCTTGCATCCTCTAATACTATTTCCTTACTATGTGAATCACTACCTATGTAAGGGAAAATTTCATCATAGTCTCAACAATGAAATACAAGAAGCATCATGAACCTATAGTTGGATGACAATTCAAGTGGTTCTGAGCATAAGCCTTGAAAAGAGCTTTATTCATATCCAACACTTCTTCTAAACCCTCATAGATATATGTGGTTATGAACCTTGCATCAATTTCTTTTGAAGTTACTATCAAACAACATTCAAACAAGAAGTCTTGGAATATTCATATTCTAATGTTGACTCATGTAGTAAGAGATTAGATTAAGGTAGGACATATTTCCATTAAAAGATCTGATTATGAAAGTCCCTTAATTTATTTATAGATTACAAGAAATGATCCACGCAAGGCTCTATTAGACTCAGGTTTCCAGATTAACCTATTTTCTCAATAGATTTATAATACTTAGAATATTCCTACACTCAAGAAATGAAATATCAGATTAAAGCTTGTAGATTAATCTGTCACTATTTCCTTGTGATTAGTGGAGCATACTATGACCACCATTTGTGGTTGGTCATATTTAGCAAATTTACTAGTAATCCATATGGATAATTGTAAAGGAGAATTTTCTATTATTATGGGAAGGGCTTGGCTTAGCATAATTGATGCTAAGATGGGAATTAGAGACCTTTACTTGGAAATCTCCAAGAAAAATAACTTCGAAATGATAGAGAAGAAGTGAGTTCCATGCATGGCATATAGTGACACAAGGTCCTATTGACTGTAGAAAATATGGATCATAAAAAGTACATCCATCATATCATACAATAAGTGAGTTAATACCTAAAACATTCAAAGGTTCATATATGCAATAGTTAGAAAATAGGAAGATACCAAGTGACTAACAACTGATGATAGCTTGGATTCAAAAATATACATGGAACTAGTGGAGCTTCTCACAAGCACTTATATCAATAACATGGATAAAATTGAGTAGATTCATAACAAATTCTTTCATAAATACATAGAAATGGATTGGGGAGAGTTAGAAATTCTAGATCATTTCAAATAGGAGCCCCTTGAACTCAAGACTTTATTGAAAATATTGGAATATGTTTTTCTTAATAATGGCAAGCTAGTAATTATTAATGTCAATCTCACCAAAGAATAGAAAAGGAAGCTACTAAAAGTTGTAAAAAATGATCAACAACTTTTTCCTAATCATAGAATGAGTTGACCAAAATAGATTCATGAATATACCAACATTGGATCTATAAAAAATTCTCTATTAAGCCAATGAGACAACCATAGATGAGATTGAATTCAAAGCTTAAGGAAGTTATTAAAGATGAAGTTGAATAACTTCTTAAGGTATGATTGATTTATCCTATAGTAAATAGTAAGTGGTGAAGCCCACTCATTATTATACCTAAAAATAAGGAAAATAAAGAGTCTGTATAGATTTTATATTGCTAAACATGGTTACATTTAAAGATCATTTTCCATTGTCATTTGTGGACCAAGTACTAGATGCAACTGCAAGATACAAATACTTTATTTTTTTGGATGATTATAGTGGCCATAACCAATTTCAAATCACATTAGAAGATCAAGCCAAGATAACTTTTACAAGTTCTTGGGGGTCTTTTACATATGAAAAGATTCTCTTTGATCTTTGTAATACTCCTACAACCTTGCAACACCTAGTACTTAGCAATTTTCAGCAGCAAATTGGTAGTGGTGTAGAAGTATTTAAGGATGACTTCACCACCTATGGTATCAATTTTGAACAAGCATTAGACTATCTTGAGTAGGTCTGGAAATAATGCATAGAGATGAACCTATGGCTCAACTAGTAAAGAAGCCACTTGATGATCCAAGAGCACATTGTCTTAGGACATCATATTTTAGGACAAGGGATTGAGAAGAACCTAGAAAAAGTAAGGTTCATCCAAGGAGTAACTAGATAATTTTAAATGGTAAAAGATATAAGATCATTCCTTGGCCATATTGGTTATTACAAATTCTGCATAGAGAATTTCTCTAAAATTCTCAAATTTCTAGTAGAGCTTATAAAGAAAGATGTAGCCTTCAAATGAACCCAAGAATTAGTATAACCATTCTAGCAATTAAAGCAAAAGCTTGTAGAAAATCCAATTCTATGCATCCTTGATTATTCTAGGCCATTCCATTTAATGATAGATGCATATAACTATACATTGGGAGTGGTGCTTATACAAATGAATGATTAGAAATGTCCATATTACATTTATTGTACAAGTACAAGCATTGTGGATGCACAACTTAACTACAGCACCATTGAGAAAGAACTAATGGCAGTGGTATATGCCTTGGAAAAATTTAGGCACTATGTGCTTGGATACTAATTTTTTTATGCACATTGACCATAGTGCAATCCATTCCCTAATGAACAAGACAATGGTTTGTCCTCATATTATGCAGTGAGTAGTAATTTTACTCAAATTCAACCTTACCATGGTAGACAAGAAAGAAATCAAGAATATAGTTATTTATCACTTATCTCAATTAATATGGGATAGCAAGGAGGATGAAAAATCCTTATTTAATCAATTTCAAGATGAACTCCTCTTTGCTAAGTTCATCAAAGTTCAAGGAACAAATGTTTCCAATTGGTATGATGAGCTTCTCTCCTATCTTCTCACACATGAGACTCCCACCAAATGGGATAATAAGAAGAAATAATAGTTTCTTTACCAAGTCAAGTATTACATGGAGATCCAAGGTAATATTTACAATGTTTATTCTAGTAGGATAGTTCAATGTTATGTGCCTAATGTAGATTAGTTGTAGATATTTTATGATGCACATGAAGGTTCTTATCAGGGCTACTATGTAGGAAGGAGAACGACTATAAAGATCCTCATGTTAGGATACTCTGGGCCAGTGATCTTCAAGGATACTCACCATTTCTCCAACTCATATTAGTGATGTCAATGTGATGAAGGAATGACCATAAGAATGAAAAGGCTCCAACAATGAATCCAACCACTGGATTCTTTTAAGTTTTGGAAAATTAACTTTATGGAATCTATCACTCCTATGTAATCTTTATGGAATCCATCACTCCTATGTCACTTGTCTATCATCTTCTATAGATCATCCTTTAGATCTAGGTAAAAGTTTGTGTCATGACTTAATAGTTAATGGTAGTGGAAAAAATGATCTAGTTTAAAGTATTTGGGTAATAGGAGATCATTCTTGGTTGCAAGAGTGGGATTTTTGGCTATCTTGAATAGCATGTTATGATTTTTATGGGCATTCTTGGTCATCTGTTTGTATTGAATTTTCCCACTCTTCAATAGTTAATCAAGGAGTTCTGATGGTTTTAACAGTAACCTAGTATACTTTGAATGGTCTTGACATTCAAAATTAAGCCTTGTAGTGGTTGATACAAAGGTCCCAGATGTTGAAGGTTGATTTTTCTAAATAGGAACCTTGGGTTGATTAGTTGTAGACCCTTGTGTGGTTGTTTTATTAGTATCTTTTGCAATTTTGGCCATGGTTATGTTGTTCTGTCTCCATTATTCCTATCTTTCCATGCATGTTGGTTCTTAAATGCCACATAAGTAGGGTCATGGATAGCCTTGGCCACATCCTCTATGTTTTTCATTTGGAAAAAGATTTGGCTAAGTGATCATGAATCAAGGAAATATATTTTCAACTTAATGAAGCCATTAACTGCCCCCTTGAATATGGCAAGAAGATGTGTTTTAGCTATAGGTTACGGAATCTCATTTAGGAGAGCATTCCATTATTGTATGAATTTCTGTATGGGCTCAAGGGATCCTCACTTGACTTTCATTAGTTGATCAAGGATTGTCTTAGGTTTCAAGTTATACTCGAAATGGTTACCAAACTATGAAATTAAGTCTTTTAGAGAGGATATAGATCCTCTTGAAAGTGCATGGTACTAGTCTAAGGCTTTTCCAATTAGAGACATAGGGAATATTGGCATGATGGTATGTACCTAGGCTTGCAGTAATAGGCATTCAATTCACCCTCACTATTATATTTGATAAAACTAAGGAATGGGGATGCTCTATGGAAGAGTTATTGGTGGGACAATAGGATTAATGGGATCATCTTGATAGAAGTCCATTATCTTTACTATCTAGCTTGTGAAAGCTTTAAGCTTCTATAACTCTTTCATCAAGTCTTGGAACATCTAGAATGCTTGACCCAATCCTTGAGGCATTACCATGGGTTGCGAGGTTTGCACAAATGGTTGTAGTATCAACTAGAAGGCATGTGATCTCATGGTGGGCCATGGTATGGAAGGGAGAGGTTGCATTATAGTGGTAATAGTTAAGCTAAACAAGGAGAAGGATGTTTTTATTAGAACTTGAGGCACAAATGGAATAAATGGTCTATGTGTTCTTTGGGTTATTTGTGGTTCTACCATGGGGTCCATTGGTATAGAAAATGAGTGAGCAATGGTGAAAACCATTTGTGAAGGTCGTGCAAACTAAGGTTGCATGGAAAAAGACATGGATTAAAATAGGGAGATCATTTGAGGCACAAACTATGCTTGATGAACCACTATAATAGGAGTTGGCTCAAACATGGTTGGGTATATAGGTAATGATGGTTAAGATACCTTACCCATGAAAGAGATAGGTGGATCAAAGTAACTATAGTGGTTTGAGGGGCTAATTGTTGGGATAGGTCCCCTATGAAGGTTTCTGGTTCAAGCTCTACCTCGAACTCATCATGCTCTTCATGTTAGCTTTTTAAGCTTTATTTCACATCTTGCTTGTCCATCTCAATTATTAAGAGATTATGTAGGAATGGATATCATTCAAAGGTATTTTTTCATAGGAAGAGGGTATATATTCCTTTCCATTATGATGGATTAGCTCATACTCACGCTTGGCTTCCACCTTCATGTGAGGAAGGAGTAATCTAGCTTAGATTTTTGTGTAAATATAGTTGAAGTGTTCTTCATTGAGAACATCAAATTTTAACCTTTACCCTTGTAGCCTAAGCGATTATCTATGCTTGGCTATGATGGGGTCTCTAGGATCATAGATCATCACTCCATCCTAGCTAGATGTCATGTTGGTCATGCTTATGGATAAAATGGTGGACTTATTGAAAGATGTTGTTAAAAAAGTTGATTGTGAGATTTTACTATCTTTGGCAAAAATTTTAGCAAGTTGGGATTGCTCAATGGTTTAGTTGACTATAATTGGAAACTAATAGTTGAAAGTATTATTGTAGTGTAGATGGTGTACACCATCCTTTGAAAATGGTGTTGAGGTTTTGAAGTTGGTAATACCAACTACATTGGGTAGGATCTATGTTGTGGAGTGTGTAGTAGATCCTAGTATTTTCTAGCCAACTACATTGCAGTAGATGGTGAAAATTGGATTTTCACTTGGAAAAATAAAATCTAGAAACTTTCTACGCAAAAGATGTACATTTGTTTTAGGAAGTGAAATGTGAAAAATTTTTAGTTTTCAAGGACTACACTGAAGTCCTAGCAGTGACTATGCTATCTTTTTTATTTGAAAATTTGATAGCAAAAATATTGGATTTCAAAATGACCTACACTGGATATTAGTTGTCCAGTGTAGGTTTCAAAAGGAAAAAATTGTAAGTGTTTTTGTTAACTATGCTAGGTTCCATAGAATCTAGCANGGGGGGGCGGTGGAGGTTGGGGGGAGTGGAGTTGGGGGTGCCAACATTGGTTTTGGATGTAAAGATTGTAGATTTCAAAGGTTACAATAGCAAAAATAGGTTTAGAAGAATGGTTGAAAAATGTTTTGCAATATATTTTGGATAAGAATTTAGATAGAGGTACTTATTCTAGCACTAAAAAACTGTAGCACTTGGAAAATTTGATCACTACAAAACCAAAAAATCCTAGGCTACTACTAGTTTCAACCTTGGATCCCAAGGGCCTATAAAAATGTGATCCAAAGTGCTCTGGATGGTCTTGTTGATCACCTAGGAACTTAGGAAGTGTAAATAGAGTTAATAATGGAAATGAAATTATAGATTCAAATAAAAATGAAATATCACAGAATTAAAGCATAATAAGTTGGCTTGAATGGATCTTGAAGCATGTTGGAGATAGCAAGATCTATTTTGCAGTTGATCTTCATGATCTATATACTTTCCAATTCCAATCTCTTACAACTCCTTGTTGGTTTTCTATTTTGGTCTACAACTTTGATTGTGGGTGGTGGTAACAATGGTACAAGATTTTGTTCCAATGGCACTATACCAAGAGTCTCTAATGCTTAGTGTAGATATCAAATGGAAATCTACCTTTCAAGGTTGATAAAGGCTATGAATTATGAAAGTTTAGTTTTGTTGAAAAGTGTTGGAAGTTGCTAAGAAAATTTTTTGGAACCAATTCCTTTTTGAAATCAAAAGTTAAAAACTTGAAAATGATGTTGAAGATTGGGTTTTATAGGCTTTGAGTTGCTGATTTAATGTCACAAATTACTATCATGATTCTTGACAAATTAATTGTAGGCATAACAACTATAATTTTTAGGGTAGTTTACCATTTTTGATAAGTTTTGATGTACCCAAGCCACCAAAACTCATATGCATACTAAAAATAGTAAATGGACTTTTATGCCTATACTGGCCTCCACCTTGACTATGTTGGCCTTGAAGACTATGTTGGGTGTTGTTGAAGTTTGCTGAAATCATGATGACTATGTTGGTCAAGAATATAGTTGTTGAATATTGGGCATGAATATGCTAGCCATGATGTCACTACTAAAGAGTTTTCATAACTATATTGGCTATTGCTAGGAAAAGTGAAAACCTAGCAACACTACATTGGTCTTGCAACTACACTAGGTTTTGTGGTGACTATGCTAGGTGTTATTATTGGAAAGTGAAAACCTAATACCATCTACACTGGGGGTAGATGGTTTTACCATAGTTGAGGCTATACCTCTATAAAAACCAATGCAAATGCTAGATTTGGCAATCTCCAAGGAACTTTTGACATTCCCAAGCTCATATGTAGACATAATAATAATTTCTCCACTTGGAAGATGAGGTAGTAGTAACTTATGAGGAATTTTTTAATCCCAACAAGTTAAAAGATGCAAGCTTGTAGCTCATGGACTTCTAATCTCACATTTACAATGAAATCTTACTTTAAGTTAGGTGGTGAAGGTTACAATTTACAATATGTGTTTTCTAAATGGTGTTTCATTGGCCCCTCTTTGTTGATGTTTGGAGGTTTAACCCAAGAGACATTAACAAAGAACACAAAACACCACTACAAGTTCATCACCAAAGGTTACAGTTAGTTACACCCAAAAAGGATATGCATCTTGCAGTATAGAGGTTACAAAGTTTTTTAGTTCAATTATGATGCAAAAAAGAAATAGAGAAAAGAACGCTAACTTGCTCATTGTTGGTTGCTATGGTTTAGATATCATAAAGCTTTAGATAGGAATAATTGACTAGATTGGCGAACTCATTCCCATCCATGTATGTATTCAAAAGGCTCCATTTTCATAGACCTTAGTGTTCAAGAAAGGTCCTTCCTTGTTGACTAAGAATTTTTCCACATGCTCATGAAAAACCTTAAGGACTAGGTCCATCTTCTTGAACTTTTCCTTGTTTACATTGTGGTTGTGTTGTTGCTTCTACTTCTTCTGGTACCACTCAATGTGAGCAAGCGTTCACACTTTTTGCTTCTCTATTGAGTCTAGATCCATGGTCTGTAGCTCTATATTTTGTTCACCATTGATGAATTCTGATAGGACTACCTAGCGAGATGGAACCTACAATTCAAAAGGCTAAATAGATTTAGAACAATAAATCAGACTATATGGGATTACACCAGTTGTAGTTCGATAGGTTGTTTGGTAGACCCAAAGTGCATGGACAAGTTGCTCATGCCACTTATGCTTGCTATTGTTTAGCATCTTTTTAAGCAAGTTTACAATGGATTTGATGCTAGATTTAGCTTGTCCATTGACTTCAGGGTAGTATGGTGATGAAAAGGAATGCTTAATGCCTAGGTTATGAAAAATAATTTTTGCTTCTTGGCTACTAAACTATGGTTCATTAGTAATGACTATGGTCATGGGTATGCCAAAATGGGCTACTATGTTATCAAATATAAAGCTATAGACTTGTTGAGATGTTGTCTTTCTTAGGGAAATAACTTCAACCCACTTTGTGAAGTATTTAGTTACAATGATGACGAAACTATGCCCTAGATAAGACTTAGTTATTATAGGCCCAATGATATTGAACCCACACTGTTGAAATGACCAAGTGATTTGAGTGGTATGTAACTCAGTTTGTGGCACATGGCTCAGGTTACTATGCCATTGACAAGTATCATAGGTTTTAACCTTCTACATGTATTTCTTTTTCATATGGAAGTAGTAATAGCCTAATTGTCTAATCTTAGCAGCCATGGCTCTTGGTCCTATATGTCTTCTAAATATGCCCTCATGAACTTGCTCAAGGACTATGTAGGCTTTTCTCTTAACCAAGCACACTAAAAATATGTCATCATAAGACCATTGACATAACATGTCAATGCTTACTATGACATAATATTTTCACCATTTACATGTGATGTAATTTTGAGAAGTTGTCAAGCCTATGGAGATTTACTATGCATAAGGTAAAACTTGATATTGTCATACCATTTTCTTGGAGGGTTGGTACTGATGGAGGCTACAAAAATATCCTTAATAATCTGCATGATGGAAATAACATAGTCTACAGTTAAGGTGGGTAACTTATTAAATATATTAGGTGTCACACTAAGAGCTAAGGCTATAATGGCATTGACTAGCATGTTCTTGATTCATGGTACATGTTGGATATCAATGTTTGTGAATTATTGTATTAGTTCCATACCTAGGTCATAGTAAGGTTATCAATGTTGGGCTTTACATGCATAAACTTTGGTGCCTTGGTTGCCACAAGTTGTGGATTACCTTTGATCATTATGTGTTTGATTCCTAGGTCATGAGCTACCATCATTTCTCTGATCAAACCCTCATATTGTTGGTACATGAGAATTTGAAATGTTAAGCAAAGGATTGGATATCACTAAATGCGAATGTTATGATGGTAGGGGCATTAGTACCATGAGTTGTCAAAGTTCCATCAAAGTGCATGACCACTTCATATCCCTTGGGTACATTGCTAATAATGTTAATATGTTTGTTAGGAAATTTAGGGTCTATGGTTGCATGGCCTTCTATCAATGAAGTACTAAGTTGTATGGCTATAGCTTGGCCTTTCATTGAGGCTTAAGAGATGTAACAAAGGTAAAATTTTGCTATTATGGCTTTCCAATGAGCTATCTGGCTACTCTCGTAAATGTTGGCCATAATGTCTCTATCTTTGCAAATGACATTGACTTGACTTTTAAAAAGGTAATCTCACCACTTCTTCAGTGAGAAGACTAGGGCTAGACAATACTTCTCCACTTTGGTGTATCGAGTCTCATGGGCAACTAATGCATGGCTTAAGTACTACATAGGTAATTCTACTCCATCATCTCATTTCTAATAGAGTAGAGAGGAAATGGACATGTCAGAGATAGCAAGGTAGATGTAAAAATTCTTATCCTCATTTGGTGGATAAATCATCAATATTTGTGCCAACTCTTGCTTAAGATTTTAAAAGGCTCCTTAGCATTGATTAATCCACTCATAGTGAACTCCTTTCTTAAGAAAGTGTTGCATGGCTTATAACTTGTACATAGGCCTAGAAATAAACCTATAGATAAATTGTAATCTACCCTATAATCCCAAAATTTCTTAAGGTTAGTTGGTGCATCCAAGTTGGATATGGCCTTAACCTTATCAAGATCAACATGTATTTGTACTTTGGATACTACAAAGCCAAGCATCTTACAAGTTTTGATGCCAAAAACATACCTTTTAGGGTTAAGCCTAAGCTCACATATGAGGCATCATTTAAGTATAAGGTGAACGTCATGTGCATGATTATCAGCCATTTTGGATACAACTATAAGTGTCACTACTATGGCCAACAATGTCACAAAATGGAAAATGGTACCCTGGAGAAACTTATCAGTTTCGGCACAACAAGGAGGAGAGAACTATAGTTAACATTGGAGGAATCTAAATTTCATTCTCAATCAAGGCAATTGCAAAAGCTTTGAATATACCTAATGAAGGGGCAAGGGTAGCATATCTATCCACTTGATCTGATCCTAAAACTAGAAAACTATGGCTAAAATGAGGTTATGGAAAATAAGAGAAGGGCTATAATGAACTAACTTTGGAAGAAAGAATATACTTTAAAATTGGCACTGATCACTTGTTCCCAACAAAATGACTCAATCAACTATCCAATTATGTGGCTAGAGGAAGTGCGATCTTAAGAGGCAAACACAATGCCAACCTTGCACAACTTTATTTTATGAAAATCCAAAGGTGGTTTGAAGAGAGGAAGGTAGGGAAACCAACACTTCCATTTCCTTACATTATCAGGAAGCTGTGCAAGTGAGCTGGAATCCTAGGATACACTAATGATGTTCCTAGGAGGGCACAAAATGATTCATATGCTAAGTTTCTCAAATCAGCACCACTAAGTAAAGATCATAGTGAAGAGCAGGAACAAGAACAAGAATAGGAGCAACAAAAATAGTAGTAGAAAAAATAACAAGTAGCACCTAGCAGCCAACAGTAAGAGAAATAGCAAACACAACAAGAATAAAAATAAAAGCAAGTTCCATCATTGTCACCATAAGATTATAAACTATCGATGAGTCACATGTAACAAATTATAGAAACAATCAGTTGAGGAATAAGGGAGGAAGCCAATATTTATATATTTATCGATAGTATTGTCTAATTAATAGTTTTAGTAGATTTAACAAGTGGAAAAATATCATTACAGTCAAGGGGAGAGGCACAATGGTCACAATAGATCTATGAGAATGCTGCATCATTCCAAGTGGTGCTAGAGACTAGACAGGGAGGCACAGTAGTGGTAATGTAGCACCAGGATGTAGTGGGAGAAATAGAGGTGATCTTCAATCACATCAAAGAGTCTTTCAATATACCTATTATACCATTGACCAATCTAAATAGAGCCAAAGATGTTCAATTATTAGTTGGAATCTCAATGACCCTTGCTGATCATGAGGATGTGCTTGATAACCTATTATAGACTAGGTAACGCATGAAAACACTTTCAACATCCCTAGTGATGTCATTATAGTATAATTTGAGCTCATCACTACCAAAGGAAAATTGGTCATGGTAGAAACAAGGCTAAAGCATGCAAAAAACGAAATTCTAATATTACAAGAAGAGCTCACAACCTTGATAGCTGAACAAAGGGATCCAACTCAATTCATTATATTGAATCAAATAGAATAGTTTAGAATAGAGTAGATAAATCACCTAATCGAGCAAAATTAATAGTTGGCAATTGAGAAGGAGAAAGTAGTATGAAATGCCTCAGTAGTTAAAGCATAAACGTATGCACATGTTAAGGCACTTACTGAGTACAAGAAGAAAATAAACAAATTATTGTTAATAACATGAGGTTGAGCACTATAGAAAGCAAAAAAAAAAATTAGAGGAAAGCATCCACTAGTTAATGGAACAACTGGTGAGGGTCAACCAAGACATGAGTAGCCTTGTAAGAGAAAATAGAACCTTCTCTATGGAGGTGGTATGCATCATCCATAAAAAATCAGCTATTGAAATAAGTGCATGGTAAAATGAGGTGAAGAAAGATGAAAGGCTGAAGAAACACTTCGATGATTAGGTTGGCATGTACAAGTAGATCAAAAAAAAGAGATCCAAATGATAAAAGTTAGAATCAACACTATTTTTGCATAGAATCCTGACTACAAATCCATTTTGAACAATTATGCCTTGGTCCACCAAGTGAAAGTGAAAAATAAAGGCCTACAAATCGAGAACCTAAAAGAGTACATGGGGTGAGCTAATCTCCGTTATGCTAACTTGGCCATGTAAATAGCAAGTAGGCCTAGAAATGAGCTAGAACATCAAGTAGCATCCACATATGCTTTGTATGAAAAGGAGTTTGTAGATTGTAAAGGTGGTTTACACAAACTGAAAGTGGCAAACTCTAAATTGGATGTAATGAAGGCTAGTTACCAAGGGTAGAAAGATGTAGTAGCAAATCTAGCCAGAAGATTGACTAATTATCATGAACTCCATGAAAAGAGTAAAGCATTTAAAGTGGACAAGAGGTAGTTTGTAGCTTGGTATGTTAAGGAAAATCAGATATTTTTACAACTGTTGTATCCATGGAATGTACTAACTCCATCACACATTGCACAACAAGCATGGATGGTACATGACCCACACATGGAAGAGAGAAAACATCAGGTGCTCTTGAATCGATATAGATTTCAAAAGCCTAATGACAAGGGGAAGAAATCGATGAAAGAGCCACCACCATTAGGAACTACCTAAACTACATCAAGCTTCACCAAATTTTGTTTTTTCTTAAAGTTGTCATGTCATGTGTCATTTTTCTAAACACCACTGCAACATTTAAGAGTCATGTATATAGTATCCATTGTCATGTAAATCTACCTTCCAATTTTTAAGGAACTCTATCCTCATTTTGTTTTAACTCAAGGATGAGTTTTTAGTTAGTCGTGGGGGTATGATAAATTGATTTTTTACCAGCTATGATATTGGGCATTCAATATTGAAGTCACAATATTGGATCTCTAATATTAGGGCACAAGCAACGATGTTGAATATTTGATATTACAGATGTGTGCAAGCTTATAAATATGACACTTGGGCACACGGTCCATGAACAAGTTTTCATTCTAGCTTAGTGAAATTCTATTATTTTGTTTTCTTGATTTTAGTACTTAGCACTTAGTAGTGTATGCCCGTAGTGTGATTTTAGTGATTGAAAAGAGCCTTTATTCTAGTGGAATGTACTTGAACACATTTCATGACCAAAAATAAAGATTGAGATTACTTTATGTCATTGCAGCATCACTTAGATTTCTTACTATTTACTTAAAATAATGTTTACTATTTTCACTTAGCTTACTAATTACTATTTACTTTGCCATGAACTTTACTTTTGTTGTTATTAAGTGGAATGGATACGATTGATTTTGAGTGTTAAGTATGATTGTTTAGTAACCCAGTAGTATTATCATCTAGTTCATCCAATAGCGAAATACTTGGTAATCCAAGTAACAATTGCATAAGTCTAAGACGTGTGCGAAGAATCAGGAATAGATGTCCCTCACCTAGCCTAAACTAGAGCTGTTTATCGTTTACTTAGAATTAGAAATCATTACCATTCTTTATGCTTACTAGGCGTAATATAGCCAATACAACATCAATTATCATACACCTCACTATGAGGTAAACCATACACATAGATTTTACTAGCTCACATGGGAAGACAATGATTGTTAACTTAAACCAACTACTAAGCATAATCACATTACCTTGTCTATGGAATTTGACTAGGCTACGCATGAACACTTATATCATGTATGGTTGGGTGTTGGATTACTTCACCGCTCATCATAGGATGTTGTCTTAAAAGGAAAGGAAGAAAAAGGTAGGGTGATTAATGATGAAGAATAATTATCTTAAAGGATGGGCCACTTTAGAGATGGAAAAGAGTCCTAGATTTTGAAAGAATATTAAAAAATGTTTAACCTTTGTAAGAGTATGTTATCAAGAAAAAGTTCTAAATTCCTACTCATCTTAGTGCTAGACTACCACTAGGCATTGAAAAGACTCCCCAAAGTATGTTATTATTCTTTCCTTGGACATAAAGGATTAACTTTACACCTTCCTATCATTGTGAGGTTAGAGGAAAAGGTTTTCATGTGAAGGCAAATAATTTGCTTTAGATGGAAAGGTTAGTTTCACTTATATGGACAAGAATTGAATCTTCCTTAACTTAGGATGTGTGAAATTCTCTAAATCTCAAATAATGCTATGTTAAGTTCAACTTTAGTAATTTATAGTTGATAACCCTAGCCATTAGATCTTCTTTGCTAAAGTCATTCAAATGGACTTTGAATTATTCAATACCCTTAGTTTCAGTTTCCTTCTTCATTTTTGGAAAGTTTGAAATAATAATGACTTTAAGATCCAAAAATATATTTATATAAATGATGACATAAAGCTTCAAGGACTTCACTTCTTCTAGACAAGGAAGAGTAGAGAAGAGTATGCTTTGCTAGTAGTCCAAAAGTTACACCCTTTTAGAATTGTTATTCAAATGAAGCATACATATCTATCATGGTTTTATGATAAAGTAATCATTACAATCTTACAATTGTAAAGGTATGTAGGTAACTAGAGCTAAGGTTTCTAATATGAACACCTCTCACACTATTCAAAGCTGACAGTTAGGGCTAATATGTATAGTTTCAGGGATGCATCCTAATAAGCTTGATTATGAATTCATCTTGATGTATGTTTAAGCTTTTTGCAATATTTTTTTGGGTTGGTATTGTAGAATAATCCCTTTTATGATCATTCTTAGCATGATTATTACTCTAAAACACTTTGACTAGTTTTTTCAAACATGACCTTTGATGTGTTTGTAAATTAGTATGGTTGTTAAGGTGTAGTCCATTCTTGAACCCTTGTTTGACATGTTTGTTTATACTTGAGTGATGTCATGTGATACTCATCATGGCAATGCCATTACACTTAACATTTTAAAATTAAAAGTTAAAAATTATTAAGATTATTTTTCTTATTTTTATTTCAATAATAAAATGGTAAAAATGCTAGATTGTCTCATTCTCCTTGCTTTTTTTTTCAATTTTTATTTAGTTTTGTATTTGTGTTCAATATATTTTTATCAAACTCCCAATTCTTAAAGTTAAATGTTAATTTTTCATTCATTATTCAATTTCATCGTAGCCTTATTCCATCTCTATTAAGAGCTTAATCTTTACCATCTTTGTTAGAAGTTTTTGAATATTCATTCCTTTGATGCATGTGTCAAGCTACAATTTGGTTTATGTTTTCTAGTATGTCCTAAGCATTTTTAATTATTACTATTTTTCATGTAATAGATTTATGTTTACCCTATCCAAGCAATTTTATTTAACATGCTTTATTATCCCATTCTTTTTGTCTAATCCTTTTGTAATCTTTATTTGTCATGATTTTTCTTCCCATCTATTAATATAATCAACCTTTCTCTTAAAAAAAGAGCTTAATCTTTATCTACGTGTAATTTTATCATAGTATCGTTAATCATGGACTTTAATGTCTTTCTTGGGAGACCTTTCAGTGGATTTTTAAAATGGTTATGTGGCAACCCTTTTAAAGTTATTTATAGTATAATCTTCTCTAAGTATAACCAAATCATTTGAGACATCATTCTTATAACTTATCTACAATAAAAATCAGTTCAATAATTCCAATAATATTTATATTATACAATTTATCACTATTTGTAACATTGAACATTATTAAAATATACTTATTAATTAAGGTACAATCATTAGTTTTTTAATATACATAAAAGGAGTTTAGAAATGTTACAATGATTCATGAAAGCACACAACTACTTACAAGCCATGAACATGCTAGGTAAGATCATCATAATAAAAATCATACAATATAATGGAATAACAAGAGAGGTGATCATACATCAATAAGATGAGGAGAAGATAGTTACTAAGACAAAATAAGGTCTATAGTACTAAGTCATAAATATGACAAGAAGAAGAAGAAGAAACGATACTCGTACAAAAAGCTTATAAAGAAAAATCCTAACCTTTCCAAATGATACTTAAGAAAAAACTATTAGTCCTAGTTCATAAGGATTAATAAAACGAAGACCTTCATAACATAATATTGATTAAACTATCTTAGAATTGTAGGTCCTAGCTATGCCCAACTTCCAAAAAGAAGATTGAAGAAAAGTAAGCATAGTGAGTCCATACATCAAAAGGCAAAGATAAAGAATTCACACAACTAAGTACATAAGAAGATGACAGTTGAAAATAGTTATTATAACCTAGTTGTAGATTGCTTAAGGAGCTTAACATGGCCTAGCACATGAATGACTAGGTAAAAGAAAATTTCCAACAACATTGTACATGTGTTAGAGAATCCATGATGAGGAGAGATCCTAGGACAATGCAAATATTTTATCATTATGAAAGGAAGAAGCACACCACCAAAAGATGAGAAGAGCCCATGAACGTAACTCAGAATTATAAAAAGTTGTCATAATTATCATCTTAGCCTTGTTCCAATAAAATGAGGTTGGTTATATGAGTACTTTTTTTTTCCATTTAGCTCTATGAAGAGCTAGATCTTTGTTTATTTGCAATTTCCTCAAATCATCTTCAATTGTTTTTTCCCACATCTTTTTGGATCTTCCTTTCAATAGCTTTCCTAAAACAGTGATGTAGTAGCCTTTTCTTTTATGTGCTCATGATCTAATCTTCTTTTCACATGCCAAACCATTTAAGATGCCATTCCTAGACTACAAGAAAACCCAAATACAATAATAAAACAATTACAAAGATGAAAGAGAGATAAAACTAGTACTAGTTGTACTCTATTTATAATAGTATATAATTAGTACTAATCTATGAATTATATTATTAATAACTCTTCACATACCATAGTGGATTGTTAGACGTACTCAAACTCATAGGAATTATGCGCCGTTTTGTGGGATTTTAATACGGCATACCAAAAATTTCAAAAGGTGTAGTAGCAAAACTATGCGTTATGTGTACCATGTGTTCAAGAGTGTTCAAGAGTTACAGAAATTAGGTAAAAATGAAATAGAATGAAAAAATTATCGTTAATTTGTCGAGCTTTTTGCAATATTGCTATGATATTTTATATTTTATGTTTACCTCTTGTTTTTTCTCAACGCACTGTTAATGAAAAACCATGGAAAACTGGATTTCCAGTTGGAGACCTCAAGGTCAAAGATAAATGGCTGCTAATGGTAAATGGCTTCAATTTGTATTAAAAATTAACCCATGCTGCTCTTTTTATTCTTTCTTTAAGTCCACGTTTTAACAAAAAATGCACAGCTTTTCTTCCCATGTTCGCTATGCTCAGTGTTATGCTAAAATAAATACTTTAGATTAGCATCGCACAGCAACGCACTCCACTGCCATGTGCTTAGGACATGATACAGATGGGTAAGAAAATACTAAGTTACAGCCAAATACCCAAAGATTTCAGAAAAATCGCTAAAACTGCACAAAACTTTCAGTGTGAGCAGGGAATAGCGAAGAAAACAATTACATTACTCTAAAGCTTCTCAAACTTACATAATCTCTAAGATTTGCTCAATGGTGGGAGCCTTAGCACAACATGAGCATATTTCATCAACTGAGATGGACATTTTACTTACTTACAGATTAAAAACCCCATCACATATAACTTTTTAAAATCGGCATCTAACAATTAAGAGTCAGCAAGGATTTCTGTTCCACATAACCCCCAGAAAAAGGCGGCTCTAAAAATGCATTACAGTGACATCGTAGCGGACAACAGCATAGCCGGCCTTGAAGACACGCGTTCAAGCCTGAGCATATCCTTGAGCAAAGCTAAAAGGCCCAGTTCCGCCAACAATGGGCATGTCCCTCACCTCATTCAAAACAGCGTTGCTGCCGAGCAGAGCCAGAGCGCTGCCATTATATTTGCCACTGTTGAACACCAAATTTATGGCCATGAGCAGCCTTAAGCCACCCTGAACAGTGGAAGTAAAAGAAGTAGAAGAATAAATTCCCTGGGCGCTTCTCACCTGCAGAGAATCCATAGTCGGCCTCAGCGTGAGCGGATCGTCGATCACGCGGATTAAGCAGAAAATGTTCGGAAAGCCCTTTGCCGGAGCCAAGGCTGTAACCGCCCGAACTGTTTTTTCCCATAACAGTGTCCTGGAAATAGAATCTTAGGCGGCTCAGTTTCTCCTTCCTCGTTTTGGCCTTAGCTGCCGCAGAGGCCACGCAAAAGAACATCAAAACCAGTAGCAGCAGCACAAGAAATGGGATCTTGGCATTGGCAACCATTTTTGCTTTTCTGCGAGCTTGGTCGTCTCGTGCGTCTCCTGGGCCTGGGTTTTGAAGGAGTGGCTACTGTGGCTGATCATTTACAGGTAACAAAATGAAGGAGAGAATACCGGTTTATGAACCATGGTTAAGTCTCGTTAAAAGCAAGAAATGATGTCACTATTCTCTACATCAATAACAGTTTATATATTCACAGAAGGCGATGCAGTGAATAATATGTTGAATTGTGAAATGACTTTACATTCACCAATCAATCACCATCAATGACTTTACATCACCATTCTAAGACTAGTTAACCCTCTTAAGACACAAGAGTACTCCCACACAATAACCACCTTTCCTTATTTTAAGAAGAAAAGAGAAGAAAGAAGTGAGAAAGGGCCTTAGTTAGAGGGGACCTTTAGCCATGGGTAACATGTATTCCTAGTCCTATAACTAGTGATTGTAACCCTTTTATTTTGTCTAAGGGATGTGATTTGAATTCAAAACTTTTTTTTTTGAGTTTTTTTTGAAATGGAAATCACACCATGCAAAGACTTATTCAACTTCCTATTATTGGTGATGGGACACGATATCGCGGTGCGTTGCCAAGTCTATAAATAAGAGGTGGCTTTTCCTTCTTTTCCCATCTAGATCTAGCCCTTAGCAAAACTTTGGCAGTTTTACCTCTCTAGAGATAAAATATTTTCCATGTGCCCATAGTAGGATCTCCAAAGTGAACGGATCTTTATTCGAGCAAACGTTGTACCTGAACACAAGTTTGTGTACGGCAATAAAGATGAACTTCTTGGATAAACCTTGCAGTGCATGGAATAGGCTAAATAGGATTTTATTTATTGTTATTTACTGTTTACCATTTAAATTCTTTATTAATTATTAAATCTCTCTCAACATTTCTCTTCTAGTTAAGTGCCTCAGTACGACCGCTTTGAGCACGTGCGTTATGTTTGGTGATCCGAACAACGATTAGCGTTTGGTAACCAAAGTTGCATTGGTTCAGGGTGTGAATGGTAAGTGGGAATGGATGCTGATGCTAGGTTAATTAAGACTTAGTTAGTTAGTTAGGGTTAGTTAGTTAATCTCTTCACCTTTCACCTTAGCAGCATAGGAGATAAAATAGAAAAGACATAAAAATCATATCCCTCAGACTTACTTAACCATACACCATGACAAATACAAGTAAGTCTGGGAAGACAACGAATAATTAACTTTAAGTGTTCCATGAGGCATGTAGGCACTTAGTCTATGTAGTTCAACCAGATCGCGCGTGTTACACTCTTATTCATATGGTTGAGTGTAGGGGTACCTCACCAGTCATCATTGGCACCATTGCCGGGGACTAAGTGTTTGTGCAGTAAGTAGAACATAGGAAATTACTCACATCGTTGGGAGATTAAACGAACCTTAGGGTTAATTAAACAAAAAATTATATAACGGTCAAATAGCATGCCAAGAAGACACAATGTCTTCTTCTTCTTCTCACAAGAGCATTACACCACCTAAGGATAATACAAGAAACAGTCGACAATCAAAAACACATAACCTAAATCTGCCAATTTCTCAACAATATAGGGTGGTATATACTCATCCCGATGAGTATATACCTAATTTTACTTTTATCGTGTAGTCCCCAACATGCTCCTCCGTGCTTTGGCACAGATTGACATGACTTAGCTCTATGCTGAGTACATTATAGATGATTTTGACATAAGGGATTACCATCCCATAGCTGCACAACATATGAGGGACTCAAGGAAGGAGAGCCAACATACATTGTTGAAGGGCAAAGAGGTCCCGCACATCCTAAGTGAAATTGGAGATGGTGAACCACTTATAATGGGTTCTCTATCGAAAGATGTTCCCCCTCCTAATGAAAGTGAGGAGGTGGGGTATCAGAACCTACGATCCATGATACACAACCTTGGTTCTGATCCCCGTGAATACTAGCTATTCACTGAGGGAACAACAACACATGACAAGGATGGGCACTTAGATCGTCATCACGATCGAGGTCGAAGCCATAGAAGAGAAGGTAAGAAACATCGTCATGAAGATGGTTCTCCTTCTTATTCACCTTCATCACATCATTCACCCTCTCCTTCCACATCAGGGCATAGTCATAGAGAGCATAATGGAGAGGATAAAGGTAAGAGAAATGAGAGACCTCGACGAGAGAGTCGAGAGAGAGGATGAGGGCAGTCTAGAGAGCCTAGGCATGAACGAAGGAAAAGTAGGGAACAACGTAGACATCATAGATGTCATGAAAGAGATGATCATGAAAAGCCCCTACTTGCCACCCAAAGCATGCTAAATATAACAGAGGCTGTGATAATCCCAACAAGGCATCAAAAGGATAGTCGGATCAAGCACTTAGACATGAATAATATCCCACGCTTCCAAGGGGCATACAACACTAATCCAAAAAATCATTTACAAGCATTCCATGATGGCTACACCTTGCAAAACATAGAAAATGAGTGGCAAAAACTAAAGTTTTTTCCGAGGACACTCATAAAGGAAGCAGAGAGTTGGTACCGGTCTTTAGAACTAGAAACCATTAGGAGGTGGAGTATGATGTTAGAACTCTTCAACGATAAATATTAGATGTACTCTAGAGTGTCTAATTTGCATAACTAGATCCAAGGATGAAAGCAAGGTACTCATGAACCCTTCGATGCTGCCATGGGATGCTACTACGCATTGTTACATTGTTTCCTGGGCCATGGTTACGCACAATGGGATTAGCTTCTTCATCTTGTAGATGGGCTAAGGTATGAAAGTAGGAGAACCCTTGGGACTTATACCCAAGGGAGACTATCAGAAATTAGATTCCATGAGATTCATCGATTATTGGAACAAGTAGCCAAAGAAGAAGGGGAGCTACGAAAAAGGAAAAGTGTAGAAGAATATAATAGTGATCCGTCTCTTCGAAAGAAGGGAGTGAGATTTTGCGATGAAGAGGATGAGTCACCAATCGAAGAGTTGGTCAATAGGAAAACCTTGCCACTTCAGAAGCTAACAACAGAAGTAGCAGCTAAGGTAGATCAGATATAGGACTCCTTGGATAGTAGACTTGAACTTGTCCTAAAAATCGTAGAGGAGTCCAAGGAGGAATGAGGTAGTGACAAGGACAAGAAAAAGTGGAGAGATTCAGGCCCTGCACATGACAAGGGTAAGGGGAAAATAACTATCTCTGATGAGATTGTGGATTTGGACATAGCCGATGATGGTGGATGTGAGATTTTCCAATATGACCATCCTAAGGGATGTTGTTGAATCATCTCACATCTACAAGAGTCTGGGGTGTATGCACTCAACCCAAGACTCAATAGACGGTAGACACCCTAAAGGTTACCTTATCCTCAAGGTAATCCAAGATAGTTCCACCAATCATTGACATACTATCCAAGTGGAACTCCACCACAACCCATCGGACAACATCAGTAGTGGAAATACCCACAGTCATGGGGGATGTCACCGCCTAAACATCAATACCCTTACCAGTAGCCCGATCCTTATGGTTACTACGTGTAGTAGTCGATTTCTCCAAGTGACTTTATGGGTAACATAACTCCCCAATGTCACTATCAAGTTTGGGAGTACTTTAGAAGGACTCCTTCTCCTCTAGGAGATGCTCCATATCCATACCATCCTCCTACTCCATCTGCACCTCTTCCACCGGTAGTTCCCATACCTCCTGCTTCAACAATGCAAAGGGAACTCCCCACACAACTGCAGCAATATAACACTATGAGAGCCATAAACATTCAACCTGCTATTGGTTCTGACAATCGTAAAAAGAGAAGACCTTTCTTCAGAACCAAAAGCCCAAACAAGCTCTCACAACAACAAGCGGTTGAGTCTGTGATCACTCCTTCGATACACAAGGCTTCAGAGCTTCCTTCCATCCAACAATAGAGCTTAACGCATATGGTTATGTTAACACATACCGTAACCGACTGGATCAAGGTAGGCCACTGTACCATCTGAAATCGTCAGTCCCCGGTTGGAAGGAAACAAAAATCGAGGGATCGTCGGACACGCATAAAAGACCCTAACTTCGCTTGATGGTGAGCTAGAACGGATGAAGGTAGAGTACCTTGGGTGGTCCACATGCGGATTAGGCAAGGATTTCCCTGAGCGTATATCGATATATTGTACGCCGGGTTATATGTAAATAGCGTAACTTATGCGAAACCAAGCGTAAATGTACAAGAATGTAAACGATATGCATACAAGAATAAACGATAAAACTGTAACAAATATTAGCAAAAATGTGGCAATGTCATTGCATAATGGAAGTTACAATGCACCAGTCTGAACGCAGTTGTGGATGTGACACAAGGCGGACGAAGAGCCCCGGTGAATGCAAGGGTTTGATAGCATGTTGGTTCGGATTGCAAACACAGCGTAGGGGCTGTATGTTCAGCGTGCAGGGTTGGGGTCTAGCATATAGGATGCAGGGTTCTCCATTTGCTTAGCGTGGTCTACCCTGATTTTTGCCAAGATGCTTCTCATTTTTCCCCACACTATCTGGTCAGAAATCGGAGTTTTTATACGGGTTTTGATGTTAGACTCGGGTCTGAAAGGGGATGAGTGGCTGTAAGGTGAGAAAAATTTGGATCAGGAGATAGGTGGTGCGTTGATAGAGTGTAGGATATGTTACAACTAGAAAACATATAGCATGCCAGCGTACATGACGCCAGCATAGAGGATGCCAGCGTATAGGATGCCAGCGTACAGGATGCCAACGTAGAGGAAAAATGTACCCAGCGTATAGGCATAAAAATGCTTCATTTTAGGGTCAAAAATTGATTTTTGGATTCCTAAGAGCTACTAGGGACCCTGCGGAAGGTCCTGGGGGTCCAAACGCTTAGTTCTGGCATGTTCTAACTCATTTCTGGGGCCCGAAAGTCTCTCTACGCTGGCTGCACCCTGGGCGTATATGCTGGGCGTAGAGGAATGAAAGACCATCATTTGGAGCCCAAAATTTAATTTTCAAGTGCCTGAGAGCTATTGGAGACCTTGGGGAAGGTGCTGGGGGGTCCAGATTCTTAGTTCTGATATGTTCTAACTCATTTCTAGGGCATGAAAGTCTCTCTACGCTGGCTGCACCCTGGGCGTGTACGCTAGGCGCAGAGGAATGAAAGACCATCATTTGGAGCCCAAAATTTGATTTTCAAGTGCCTGAGAGCTGCTGGGGACCATGGGGAAGGTCCTAGGGGGTCCAAATGCTCAGTTCTAGCATGTTTTGACTCATTTTTGGGGCCCAAAAGTTGCTATACGTTGGGCTATACGCTGGCTAGCATACACCAAGGTGTGCCCATAGTATACTTGTTTAAAACCAAGTATTTTGAACCCAAAACTTGAAATTCTTGATGCCGGATGCTAATGTAGTTACCTGTGGATCCCAAGGAACTCTCTCTTATTCAAATATGCTCTGTTTGATGCTATTTTTGAGGTTCACAAGTTTCGGTCATGCTGGGAAGTATCATGACTTAGCTTGATTCTTGTCTGAAAGTGCTAGGTTCAAATTTTTGTGGTGTTTCATTGGCTTCTCTTTGTTGAAGCTTGGAGGAATCAACTAGAGAAGCATCGACAAAGAAGTACAAAACACCACAAGCAACTTGGTAGCATTGTCCTTCAACACTTGGCCAGATGTCATCGCACCGTGTTTAGTAGTACATAGGATTGGGGAAATGAAGTTTGTAGCTGGATAGGGAAATGAAAATTGTTGGGATTGGGACCTGATCAAGGTATTATGCATGGTAAAGGGGATGCTCTGGTGTGTATACGGGTCATGATGATCGTTGTCAATAGCCATTGTTTAGCAGACTCAGAATCAAGGCATGAGATGTGCGTCCTTTAGAGGAACAAGACTCTTGTTTAGTGTTTAAGAGGACTTGTTGGCCATGTGATGGTGGGTTACATTATCTAGAGGAACAGGTCCTTTGTTTGGTGTTAAAGAAAACCTATTGGTGGAGAGCCAAAACTGCGCAATGATATGTTACTTGAGCTTTTGAGACATGAGTGTTTGTTTCTAAAACAACTGCCTTCCCGCCTGAGGCTTATGGGAAGTGCCAAGGGTCTTGTGGTTTATTTTGCTCTTTGCTCTTTTCTCTTTTCTTTTTCTTTGCTTTTTTTTGTGTGTTTTATCTCTTTTTTTGGAAAGAGCTTTCTTTCAATTTTTCACTCATGCTCATGTGCCATATTATGTGTTGCAGTTGCTTGAGAGTGTCACAGCGTGTAATAGTGTGCTCAAATTTTTGGGGTGTACTGGGTGTATCTGGGAACTGTAACCAGGTAGAAAAGGGAATAAGAGTGTTGGGGAAATAGAGAATGTATTGGGAACGGGAAATGTACTTTTTAATAGATTGATTAACCTAGTTGCGTGCGTCAGAAACAATGTGACACCTTGTCACCGTGATGAAGTGTATCGATGTACAAGCACCACTGGGTGTCATCCTACAAACACAACTCGAAGAAGACAAGAAAACCATAAGTGAATGAGTTAGCGAACACTTCAGACATGAGTGTGACTGATGCAAATGGAGGCACCATGTGAAACTTAAGGCAAACAGAATGGGCAACAATAGTGTTGTCAGAGTTGGTGTGATGAATGATGCAGCACGCATTGATGAAGAAATGTCATGAATTACAGCAGCAGATGAATGTGCCATAAATGATATGGCCAGTTTATAGTCTTAGCGGACTGTCGTGGGTTAGTTTTACGTCATAACACGTTGGACGTTGCCAGTTTATCATCGTAGCAGACAGTACGATGCTAGTTTATAGTCGTGGCGGACTATGAAGAGGCAAGCTAGTTTATAGTCTTAGCAGACTTTGGTAAATGAGTGTGACAGTTTAGTGTCATGTCAGGCAGAGCTTTGTGATGTTGGTTTACCATCATGTCACCAGGACATTCTGTGGTATTAGTTTTAAGTCATGATGCTAGGACTGCTCTGTGTGGATGCATGCGTATGTGTCTGTATGGTCCTGTAAACAAAAGCTACTAGAGAAAAAAATATTAAATAGAAACTGCAGAAAACATGAACTGAAATGCACTAATAAATAGAAGATAATGTGAAACGGTGGCAGTTTAAGGCCTTTTCGGGCCACGGTTTAGTTTAGGGCCTTTTTGGGCCATGAGAGAACGCGTAAGCTAATAGAATACAAACTAAGGTGACATATACACAATGAACAAAGGTGAAGAGTGGGAGGGGATTAGACATGTCTTTGGTCATAGGGGAGTCTTGATTATGTGGTTGTTTCTTAGTTGGACATGGTCTAAGAGGCATGCTATTTTGGTCTAGGAGACTTTCAGTTTTTACCCCTCGTTCGGGTGTTTTAGCTCTAGGTGTTGTGTTTGTTGTTGTGGGTGTTGCTTCATGAGGCTCCTCTTTCAAGACCTGTGACATGTCTATGTTGTGGTCAGCTTGAAAAGGAGTGTTGTCGCCATGTATAATGACTTGTCCACCTTTATATGGAAGACGGATTTCTTGATGTATCGGTGAGGAAACGACTCGTTGTTGTGCTAGCCAAGGTCTACAAAGAATCATGTTGAAACTAGGCATCTCTTCTATGGCAGTGAATTCTGCGCTGGTGGGGAATTGTTCTCCTACCACAAAGGCTAAGTTGATTGTGCCCTTAACTATGACACATGATCCATTGAAAGATTTTAAACACATGGTTTCTTTTGGCATGATCTCATCTGCCATGCCTAGTTTGTCAATGACGGAGTATAGAACTACATTTGTTGCTGAACTATCATCAATGTGCACTCTGCGAATGGTACATTGCCCAACATGTACACTAATCGATAATGGAGCTATTGTGACTTCCCCTAGTTCAGGGTCATGTTTAACTACATCATCACGAAAGGCTAAGGTGTTTAAGCCCAATCCTTGAGGTGTGTGTTGTGAAATCATTGCACAGATGGATTCCAGGTTAGCAGGAATGTCCTTTGTAACAGGAATGGATGCTAACGTTTGCACTAAGGCTTCACGATGAGTTGATGATGTCATGACCAAATCGTACAAGCTCATGGTTGTGTTCTTTTGTTTGAGCATTTGCTTCACCTGGGCCAGTGTAGCTACAAAATCTGTGTTGTCTGTCATTGTGTTGGTTGCCTCTGTATGGGTTGAGGGCTTGGGCCTGGTTTGTTTGAGATTAGGGGCAGGACCCCCAGCATTCAGTTGCTATGTACTACGTGTGGCTTTTATTTCGGCTACAAGTGTTGTTTTTTGTTGGTTCATTTTCTTCTATTGCCAATTGGTTTTCTTACCCGTGTTGTTGGCAAGGTTGACTCTTGAGGGAGAAGAGGTCGAGACATTGCCTATAGTTGGGTTTAGGGTAAGTGAGGGTCCATCGCGTGGTGGCACTTTTATGATAAATGGGAGTTTAGGAGGAGTTGTTGTTGTTTGACTAGCCTGTTGTGGCACTTTGATGAAAGGTTTCTTTACGGTTGTCGTTGGTGAATTGTGCCAGTCTAATGTCTTAGTGGATGTCTGTGGTGGTACTTTGACCACAAAAGGTGTCTTCGGTGCTCTAGGTGCCATTGAATCTTGTCAGTTTAACGTCTTAGTGGACGTGTGAGGTGGTGGTACCTTGATGACGATGGGAGGACCCTTGCTCGTGGAGGTGGAGAGAATTTTTGCCTTGCTGGGAGGCACATGGATCACAAAAGGTTGCCGCACAGGTTTAGGCTTACTTCCTATGCCAATGGAGTTTATGACATAGGGGGCATCGTCTGTGCTCGGTTGATTCAGGGTGTTGATGTTTAGTTGGCCCCATTCTATCATTGCTTGTAGATCATCCTTTTAATGCATGACAGGTGTCAGTATTATGACCGGACATTTGATGGTAGTGACAGAATTGGTCTAACTTGAAATGTCGTGGAACCGGGGGCTCAGTTGGTGCTGCTAAGCTGGGGTTCCTCAGTAACTCACAGTACCTGTCATGTCTGCAACGAGCATTCTACGCTACGTGTTTGTATTGGATTTTCTTGGCTTTAAGGAGTTGCTCTAGTAGTTCCGAACGTCGCGCAGGTAGCGATGTGTACTTAGAGCGATCCTTGCATTGAAAATTGGACCTTAAGGTGGCCCTTGTTGTTGCAGGAAGGTTGGTACTGGTGTTATTTGTTTTTGTGCTTGCGGCCATAGTTTCTGTTGTTGCCTTTTATTTGGCAACATGTTGGTTCTTGTAAGCCACATAGGTGGGGTCATTGCTGGTTTGTGTAGCTTGTTCAATGTTCGTGATCTGTGTGAATGCTTGGCTCAACGCTTGAGCACTTAGGTAGTATAGTTTTGACTTAATGAAGTCATTCACGGCTCCCTTCAAAATCGTAAGCAAATACTTTTCAGGGATGGGCTCATGAAGTTCGTTAAGGGTTGCACTCCATCATTGGATAAACTTTTGCACAGGCTGAAGTGGTGCTTGTTTCACCTGTATCAGACTATCTAGTGTGGCTTCAGGCTTGAGGTTGTACTTAAATCGGGTAACGAACTGATGTAATAGATCCTCCATAGAGGATATGGAGTTATGAGGTAAGGCTCAGTACCAGTCTAAGGCTACGCTCGTTAAGGACATGGCAAACATGCGCAAGATTGTGTGGGGCCAAGCTTGAAGCAATAGAGTTTCTGATCGAAATGTGACTAAGTGAGCATTTGGATCTCCCTTCCCGTTGTACTTGGTTAACTGGGGCAGTGTCATTCCCTTGGGTAAAGCTAACGGTGGCACTGAAGAGCTAATTGGATCATCGCGGTAGAAATCTAGTACTTTAACTTGTTCAGTGTTGTCAGCTTTGAGTTGCTTTACCTCATCCGCTAACGCTTGCATCATCTGTTTTGCTTCTACCCACTCTTGAGCGGTAGGAAGATTAGTTGGTTGAGGAGGTTGTTGGGTTGTAATTTGTTGTTGTCAAGTGATGTTTAGAGTTGTGGTTGTGGGGTGTGGCACGTTGAAGTGAGTGGGTTGTTGAACAAGGGGTATGGTTTCTTGCCTAGCCAAAAACTGTGAAGTGATACCCTGGATGTGCGGGGCTGATGTAGTGAAAGTGGCCCCATGCGTTTGCACGTGTGGTATGTACTGGATGGAGATGGGGGTAGGTAATCTCTATTGGGATACCGGTGCTTGTGTGCTCATTGATACTTGGTGAGTGATCGTCTGTCCCAAGCGAGGATGGAGTGATGGGTTCACGTAGGCATGGGGACTGAGGGTGTGGTATGAATCCTCAGGTTCAAATTGTGCCTGGAAGTCATCTACATCATGTTGGTTTTGGGGCTCCTCATTGGGTCGTCGTGTGTTTTGGCCCCTTGCCAGAAGGATTTGGGAGATGAGCCTATGATGAGGATCAGAAAGGGGGATGATGTCATATATGGAGGGGGCAAATTCATGACCTCCCATGTATATGTGCTCAAAGTTTTGTTTTGCCTCCTGTTCTATGTGATCAATAGGAAGTTTGGCTTGAATCTTCACATAGATGTAGTTATACTGTTCTTGTGTGGGGACTATGAAGGTGCGTGCGCTGGAGTTTTGGGATGAATCCATGGTGATGTATGACGGGGCAGTGTATGAGCTAGCTAACAAGTGCCGAGTGTGTTTCGGGCTAAGTGTGCAGAGTGTCCAGTGTGTGAACACTAAAAAATTTTTCAAAGTGTCCAACATGTACAGTGTAAACGGGAGAAAATTTGGCTAAGTATGAAATTATGAACCGTAGTCGTACGCGGATGGCGATCTCGAGTAGGAGGAAGTCATCTCAGAATCATTATGTTGTGTGTATTGTATGCCTTAGACAAGGTGATCCATGTTGGTGGCCGTTAGTACTTAGACCAGTTTGAAGTAGGTGCGAATTGCAGCGAATTCGGCTTTGAAACGGGCTCGTTTTGTGTATTTTTCTTGAAAAAACACTGTAGCGGTATTGTAGCAGCGTAAACACTCTAGTAGCATAAAAGCACTATAGTAGCGTAAACACTGTAGCAGCATAAAAGCACTATAGCAGCGTAAGAGCACTGTAGCAGCGTAAAAACACTGTAGTAGCGTAAAAGCACTATAGCAGTGTAAGAGCACTGTAGCAGCGTTAAAAGTACTATAGCAGCGTAAAAAGCACTGTAGCAGCGTAAAAGCGCTATAACAATGTAAAAGCACTGTAGCAGCGTAGATGCTGGGAATTTTTAGACAAAATTAGCGTATGGTTAACAGCGTAGATGTTGGAAGACTTGCAGATGGTGAGTTTTAAATAGGGCAGCATAGACGTTGATCAGCGTAGATGCTGGAAAGTTTGCAGTTAAGGTTTTAAACTATACAGCATAAACGCTAGGAGGTTTTTGAAAAAGGTCAACGTGTACTCAACAATGTAGATGCTGAGAGCTCTGAAGCACAACTAGTTTAAGGCAGAGGCCCTCCTTGTAGCGCCATTTTCTGTACCGCCCGAAATCGTCGGTCCTTGGCTGGAAGGAAACAGAAATCGGGAGATCACCGGACACGCACAAAAGAACCTACCTTCGCTTGAGGGTAAGCTAGAATGGATTAAGATAGAGTACCTTGGGTGGTCCGCATGCGGATTAGGCAAGGATTTCCCCAAGCGTATATCGATATATTGTACGCCGGGTTATACGTAAACAACGTAACTTATGCGAAATCGAGCATAAATGTACAAGAATGTAAACGATATGCATACAAGAATAAATGATAAAACTGTAACAAATCTTAGTAAAAATGTGGCAATGTCATTGCATAATGGAAGTTACAATGCACAGGTCTTAACGCAGTTGTGGATGTGACACAAGGCGGACAAAGAGCCCCGGTGAATGCAAGGGTTTGATAGCGTGCTGGTTCGGACTGCAGACACAGCGTAGGGGCTGTATGTTCAGTGTGCAGGGTTGGGGTCTAGTGTATAGGATGCAGGATTCTCCATTTGCTTAGTGTGATCTACCCTGATTTTTGCCAAGATGCTTCTGATTTTTCCCCACACAATCTGGTCAAAAATCGGAGTTTTTATACGAGTTTCGACATTAGACTCGGATCTGAAAGGGGATGAGTGGCTGTAAAGTGAGAAAAATTCAAATTAGAAGATAGGTGGTGCATTGACCAAGTGTAGGATATGTTACAACTGGACAGCGTATAACATGCCAGCATACAGGATGCCAGCGTACAGGATGCCAACGTAGAGGAAAAATGTACCCAGCGTATAGGCATGAAAATGCTTCATTTTAAGGTCAAAACTTGATTTTTAGGTGCTTGAGAGCTACTGAGGACCCTGGAAAAGGTCCTGGGGGGTCCAGACACTCAGTTTTGGCATGTTCTAACTCATTTCTGGGGCCCGAAAGTCTCTCTAGGCTGGCTGCACCCTCGGCGTATACGCTGGTCATAGAGGAATGAAAGACGATCATTTGGAGCCCAAAATTTTATTTTTAAGTGCCTAAGAGCTATTGGGGACCCAGGGGAAGGTGCTGGGGGGTCCAGATGCTTAGTTCTGGCATGTTCTAACTCATTTCTGGGGCCCGAAAGTCTCTCTATGCTGGCTGCACCCTGGGCGTATACGCTGGGCGTAGAGAAATGAAAGACCATCATTTGGAGCCCAAAATTTGATTTTCAAGTGCCTGAGAGCTATTGCAGACCCTAAGGAAGGTTCTAGGAGGTCAAAATGCTCAGTTCTGGCATGTTTTGACTCATTTTTGGGGCCCAAAAGTTGCTATACACTGGGCTATACGCTGGCCAACGTACACCAAGGTGTGCCCAGAGTATACTTGTTCAAAACCAAGTATTTTGAACCAAAAACTTGAAATTATTGATGCCAGATGCTGATGTAGTCACCTGTGGGTCCCAAGGAACTCTCTCATATTTAAATATGCTTTGTTGCATGCTATTTTTGAGGTTCACAAGTTTCAGTCATGCTGGGAAGTATCATGACTTAGGTTGATTCTTGTCTGAAAGTGCTAGGTCCAAATTTTTGTGGTGTTTTAGCCACCTTCCCAAGAAACTATCTGACCCTGGAAGTCCCTTAATCTACCTCTAAGTCACTGGGAATGAACCACATAAGGCTCTTCTTGACTCAGGTTCTGGAGTCAACTTAATATCACGAGAAATGTATCAAGCCTAGAACCTACCCCAACTTAAGAAGAGCAACATTCAACTAGAGTTGGCTAACCAGTCCATCACCATTCCCTTAGGATTGGTGGAGGACATCATTACCACTATGTGTGGTTGGTCTTATCCAGCTAATTTCCTGGTGATTGAAGTCAACAACAATGAAGAAAACTTCCCAATTATAATGATGAGGGCATGGCTAAGCACAATAGACGCATGCTTAGGGATTTGCAATCTTTCCTTGGAAATATCTAAGGTAAAAATTTATGGAAAGATTGAGAAGAAGAAAGTTTCGTGCATCACATACAGTGACTCATCGGGTGATGACATGAAGGAATGCACAACATCTCCTCCATGCAACAGGTGTGCCCTTAAAACCTTGAGACAAATATTTCTGTATGTAGCAACCACACAATAAGTAGTAGACACCCCATGGTTGATAGCTAGTCAAAAGAGCAACAGAAAAATATGCATGGAACAAACTGGGGAAACAACCCATGCCAATAAGGAAGGCATAGATACATTGGAATATGAGCATCGCCAACTTCCACCCCTTAATCTAAGAACATCAATGGGGAGAATTTGGGCACTTTTAAGAAATTCAAATATATGTTCATTATTTCAGATCTCTCCCTTTCCATTCAGTCATGGGGGACACCTATGCTAATCATTTGGGGCCCTCAGTTCTTTTGAAGTTTTTGTTCTACACATTTTTGTTTTGCAAATTTTTTGTTTACACGTTTTTTTACAAGTGATTTTTTTACACGTTGTTGTTTTAAAAATTTCTTTAACTTTTCTTGTTTTTGTTTTACAACATTGTTATACCTTTTCATTTTGTGTGTATGTGTGTGTGTTATCCACCTTGTAAGTTTGTCATCCAATAAGTGTTCTTCATGATGGTATGAACTAGTTTTCCTAGTGATTGCTAATGTTTGGTTTTTACCTTTAAGTTATGATGTTGGTACTAAGGTATGTTTCTTTTGATATAGCAGGCAATGAGTTCACTTCATCCATACATCCACAAAGTTCTATGGTCTCTCTTGGCTTGGAAATGTATAGTTCCTTTCATAAGAAGAACTCTTAACGAATCAGTGACTGGGCATTTCTCAAACTAAGGAAGGACTCAAGGATTGAAAAGGGTGTGACTTCAAGGGAACTTGATGCTTTTGTATTGACCATTCTCTTGGGTGCTTGGATGTTTTCTTCTTGAGTTTTCTTACCATTTTGACATTACCCAATTATCGAGAAGTTGAGAAAATAAAAATTAACAAAGTCTTTGCATGGTGTGGTTCTCATGCATAAACACATAAAAAAAATAACAAAAAAGAAAAGAAGAGAAAAGAAAAAGAAAAAAAGAAAAAAGAAGAAGTGAGAATTCAAAGCACACCCCTTAGACAAAATAACCATTTGGGCTATAAGAACTAGTTATGGAACTAAAATAAAAATGTTTCCTCTAACTAAGGCCCTTCTTATTTCCCATTCTCTTCTCCTTCGTTTCGTTGGAATGGTGGTAGCTCTTGGGTGAAGACATTCTTGTTACTTCAAGAGGATGGTTTAGCCAAATGCATTAATGTGAAGTCACTGGAAGTGGTTTGTTTGAGGCTGGAGTTGGAATGAGATTTTCTTAGTTACATTAATCATGAAACATACAAGGGGCTGTACACCACCTTGTTCTTGGGATTCCATTCCATTCTCTTTTTTCCACCCTTATCTTCATTATTCACCTCATTGCTAGTTGTATCATTAGTGTATATTTTGGTTGATGCATTATTTTCTTTTTGGGTAAATTCTTGTGGTTAAGAATTTAACTCTTGTTCCATATGACATTCCTAGAGCCTACGGACTCTTTGAATGTGGGTTTGTCAAGGCATTAAGGACATGAGCCTACTTTGGGAAGGATCCACTGACATTCCTATTTGGTGCACTAGATAAATTCTTTCCCTTAACATTTTTTGCAATCTCTTTTGTTTTGTTTTATTCATTTCCATCTTGACATCCATTTCATTGATGCTATAGTTGTCTCTTTTTCTCCATCTTTCTTATTCCTTTTCTTTCTCCATTCTATTGCTACCAGGGGTTCACTATTAGTCATGGGGGTACGGGGCCCAATTTTTTCAATTTTCTCCTAACCCCTACACCTTCGGTAGTCACAAATATTATATCTCCAGACCCGTATCAGCCATACCACAACTCAGCCAATGGACCTTTCATTGCAGCAAGGTATCAACTGCATTGAAATTCATTTACCCTTGTGTAGCGACTGAAAACGTCGGTAGCTGGAAGAACGCCAAGGTCAATGGACACAACAGTTCCAACCCCATGCCCGCAGGAGGACGGTGCTGGGTGTGTGCAAACATGGGGTGCCCTGAACGGTCTGGTCGATCAGACAGGGACTTACATCGGTGTCAATATAGCCTTTTGCAATATAAACTATACGAGATGTAAGATGGTGCTTATGGGTAATTATAGCGGGAAAAGAAAGGGACTAAAAAATGCAACAATAATGCGAAATAGTGAATAAACGTAAGTGTGAAAATGATATGAGACGATGCTTGAAGGTAAACAAAATAGAAATAATACAAGGAAGCTAGATAGTAAATAAGAGGTAACAGAAGATATAGTTAGGAACATGCACCGCTTTAGAGTTACAAATATGTCCGGTTAGGGCATGGCACAATCGGCTGCACAATGTGAAGGAGTGCAGAAAGTTCTGAGAGTGACCAGAGTGTGTCAGGAAATAGGAATAGCTGTGCACTTGGGCACAAACTTCATGTATATACAATGCGGGCAGGATCCTACCAAGGTGGTAGAACGAGAACCTAGGCTTTATGCTAGCTGAGAGAGGTTCCTTTTACAGATTGCTGGCCTCTCCTTTTCTTTCCCTTATTGTGAGATTTCAAGTATTTCTCTTTGTTTGTTTTAGTCAAGGAGACTCCCCTTTTCTTTTCTTTTTTCGTGGACCCTTTTTGTGCTGTTTGACAGGCTATTTATAGGGCTGAAGGTAAGCAAAGGTGACCATTTGAATACTTCGTTGTTGCAAACTTGCGCCAACTTACTGGCGTTACTTAAGCCGTTTGTGACCATTGAGCTTGCAAGACCGTTGTGATGCAAGCAATAACTACGATCCTACCATGTCGTGACTACTTTGCCAGCTCCGAGAGGTGTGTGCCAATAGTCCGATTGAGGTGGAATGCATTGATGTCGCACGGCCACCTGCTTGTCGTGCTTTGTTTTGTGACGTGGCTTGCTTATCATGGTGTAGCACCTTGCCGCGTGTCTTGCCATACATTACATACTTGCCATGTGATGCTACGCTATGTAGTGTAGCATAGCGACTGGGACAGTTTTGCTGATTTTCAGCTTATTCTACCATAATGCAAGTTCTGCGGACTTCTCTGATTTCGCCTTTCGAACCACCTTCTGTTCCTTTCCACAGGATTGCTACGCCTTGCTGTGCCATGTAGCTCAGCGTAGCGTAGTAGCAGACATGGTTCGCTGCTTCCTGGCGAGAAGAGACATCATTGTAGAACTCGAGATTGGATGAGGGAGGTGAGTAGTGAAGTTGTTGCTATGCTACGCCATATGTCATTGCGTAGCGTAACATCTCATTCCATCATTGTTTTCTGAGGCTTGCTATGCTACACATCGTAGCGTAGCAGGCTTTGTGACTTAGAAAACTTGCTAAACTGCTTCTCCTATGTACTTAGGCTATTGTCACTAATTCTGGACACCATTTCTAAGTAGGATACCGGCTATTCAGACTACTTTGACGGGCGGGCGAGTTGGTATAGAACTCGCCCATGCCTAAAGTTGAAAATTTACCGAACTGGCCATCCTGGACCTAGAATGTTCTTTTCTCGATGGACTGTTGTGGTGGTATGCAGACTGTAAGAGACTGGTGAAGCTAGGATGACACTGCATTTTCTTTTAGGATGTTTCATTGGCCCCTCTTTATCAACGTCTGGAGAATAAGCTCGATGGACTTCAGCAAAGAATACAAAACACCGCAACAAGTGAAATGCTGAGGCTATCACTTGGTGAGTACTAAGACATTGCTTGGCTATGCTTGAGGGTGTTGCATTGGTGCTGCAGAGGTTAAGGCAGAGAGTAGAGATGATGTTTAGCCAAGTCCCTCGTCAGAGCGCTCTGAGAGGCTCGTTTGCATTTTCATCTCTGGCTGGCGCTATTCTTCAACCTCCCATAGGTGGGTGTCCCCTCCGTAGGATGAGCTGTATTACATCCATAGAGGGTCTTGACCTATCTATCAGAGCCTTCCACATGGAGAGCTACATTACACGCATTCCAGAATTTTCACTCTCAAACAACCATATTAGTCGAGGCACTCACTTTACAACGCTATAGCCTTTGCTGTTGTAGAGGGATGCGTCTGCAGGAACAATGTCTGGTAGGCTGCTGGCATTATTGTTACCCTTGGACACCATCACTGGTGTGAGATACCCAAAGCAGGGTGGCTAGCAGCGGTCTTGGTAGCACTGCCCATGGAGAGAGCTATTCCCCAAGGCACCGGGGGCATGGATGCACTAGGATCCCTATTAAAGGCATGCATGTTGAGTTCAGCTATGGGATCAGCTACCACATAGCCAAACACTGTGCAAGCCACAACCTTGATGAGGAATATAAGTGCAACAATATTGTGGCTAGGCCACAATACTGTCAACACCTCAGAAGCAAGAACAGGCTGGGGAGCTACCATTTGGGTGGCAGCCATAACGATGGCAGGTTTGAAGGGCCCGTGTGACATCATACGACGTCTTTGAAGGGTCAGCATGACACCAGAAATGGCAGTGCGTACGTCCCAAAGCATGTTTTCCTTGCATCGGGAACTGCATCTTGGAGCAGCGATGTCCCAGCTGCATGCCGGTATCATGCTCCTTCGTTCAATGTATATTCGGTGATGATGCTTGTTGAGGATGTGCCACAAAGCCAGTTTAAGGTCTTGGTAGACTGGATGCTGGTTTAGGATCTCAGCGGACCGATGTGTTGGTTTGACGTCCCAGTGGACTCTACACAGTAGTTTTACTTCGTAGTGGACGTGCAATGCCAGTTTATAGTCATAGTGGACTAACAGTCGTAGTTTTACGTCGTGGCAGACTATTGCTACCAGTTTACCATTATAGCGGACACTGTTTGGTGCTGCTAGTTTATCGTCATTGCGGACGCTGACCAGCTTAGCTGCTAGTTTATCGTCGTACCGGATGATGGAGTGTGCTGTCATTGCACCTTAGACATAGTATGGCTTGAGGTACATGTGGTTCACCGGGTTGGCAAATTTGTTGTTGTCCATGTCCGCCAGTTTGAAAGCTCCATTCCCAAAGGTTTTAGTGACCACGTAAGGCCCTTCCCAGTTGGCTGAGAATTTACTCACGTGCTCATAGATGACCTTGAGAATGAGATCTCCCTTTTGTACTGGCCTTCGATGCAGGTCTGCATAGTGCTTTTGCCGTTGTTTGTCTTGATAGTGCTTGATCCATCTTAGTGTCTATCCATGTTCCTCCTCCACTGAGTTGAGGTTGATGGCTCACGATTCATTGTTCTGGGTTTCACTCACAATGTTGGATAGGGTCATCCAGAGTGAGGATACATGTAACTCAAGAGGTAACATAGCTTCAGATCCGTAAACGAGACTATAAGGGGTCTTACTTGTCGCGGTTCTGCAAGTTGTTCGATAGGCCCAGAGGACATAGAGTATTTGCTCATGCCATCGCCTCTTGTTGTTGCTAGGCATTCGCTTCAATAAGTTGATGATGGATTTATTTGTAGCCTCCACCTATCCGTTTGCCTGTGGATAGTAAGGGGAAGAAAATGATTGTTTAATGCCCAGTTTGCTACAGAAGGCCCGAGTTTCCTTACTACTTAAATGTGGTCCATTGTCAGTCACAATAGTTATTGTAAGCCCAAATCTAGTCATGATGTTAACGAGGATGAAGTGGAAGATTTGTTGGGATGTCATTTTCCTTAGAGGAATAGCTTCCACCCACTTAGTAAAATACTCTGTGGTAGTGATAATGAAGCTATGCCCCGCAGAAGACTTAGGTGTGATGGATCCTATGAGATCTAGTCCCCATCGTTGGAAAGGCCATGTAATTTGTGTAGGGTGTAGGTCCATAGGAGCTATGTGTATGAGATTTGCATATCTCTGACATGTGTCACATGTCTTGACTTTCAACAGACAGTCATGCTCCATGTAAGGCCAATAATACCCTAGGCATCTGATCTTCATTGCCATAGCCCTAGGTGCTATGTGTCCACCGCACAGCCCTTCATGAACCTCATTAACTACCTTCTATGCTTGCTCACCACCCACGCACACCAGTAATATCCCATTGTAGGACTGCCAACGTAGGGCATCATTTTCTATGAGCATGTATTGCTAGGTGCGCTTGGGGATTGCATCTCTTTAGCCCGATGTCAATCCACCTAGGAGTTCGCCATGCTGCAAATATGCTTTAATGTTATCATACCATTCTGGGGTGTCTGTAGCCTTGACAGACACCATGTGTTCTACTTGAGTGATAGGTTCTACATATTCTATGATCACAGTTGGTAGGTTTGCCAAGGAATGCGATGGGATGTTCAACACGAGGGTAGCTATGACATCTTCTATGCCATTCTTGCTGCGTGGCACATGTTGCACATCAGCGGTCACAAATTGTTTTAGTAAAACCTTTGCTAGGTCGTAGTAGGGTTGTAGATGCATAGCCTTGCAGGCATAAACTTCGGTGATTTGATTCACCACTAGTTGTAAATCTCCCCGGATTGCCAGGTGTTGTACATGCAATTCATGGGCAGTTAAGAGGCCTTTGAGTAGCCCCTCGTATTCTGCCACGTTGTTAGTGCACGGGAATGCGAAGCGATAACCAGACGGGTACATTTCCCTAGAGGGGAATGTGATTACGGCAGTGGTGCTACCTCCTTGCGTGGTTGAGGCACCATCTAAGTGTAAGGTTTCCTCGAAATGTAGTGGGACGATGGCGGCATTGCTTACGTATTCGTCTGGGAACTCGAGATTGATGACTACCTGGTTGTCGACTGGCGAGGCTGTAAGTTGCGTCGCTATGGCTTGGCCTTTTGTTGACGATTGGCTCACATAGAGTAGATCAAATTCTATAGTTATGGCCTTCCATCGGGCTATCTTGCTACTTTCGTATAGGTTGCCAGTGATAGCCCAGAGTACATTGCTTTTGTAAATGATGTTGGTTGTGCTGCGGAATAGGTAGTGCCGTCACCTTTTTAGCGTAAACACTAAGGCTAGGCAATTCCTTTCCACTTCGTTGTATTTTCCTCGTATGATATTAATGCATGGCTCAGGTAATACACTGGTATCTCAGAGCCATCATCCCGCTTCTGACATAGCAATGCTGCTATGGATGCGTTAGAGGTGGCGAGGTATATGAAGAAGGGCTTGTCCCTCTGCGGTGGGTACATTGTTGGTAGGTGCAAGAGTTCTTTCTTCAGGTTTTCAAAGGCTTGTTGACATTGGACTATCCATTTGAAGTTAACCCCTTTTCTTAGAAGATGTTGCATGGGGTGTAACTTATCGGTCAGTCTTGCTATGAACCTTCGAATGAATTGCACTCTGCCTTGTAGACCACGTAACTCTTTTAGGTTTGTGGGGGGCACTAAGTTGATGATAGCTTTGACTTTGTCTGGGTCCACCCATATTCCAGCCTCCGATATTACAAACCCCAACATGCACCTCGTCTTTACTCTGAAGATGCATTTCTTAGGATTGAGATGCAAATCGTGCCTTTGACAACACTTGAGGACTAACTCTAGGTTGTGCGGGTGATGGGCCGCCTCTTTGGACTTAACTGCTATATCGTCCACGTAATCATTTAACGTTTCTAGGATGTGGTTACTGAAAATGTACATCATGGCTCGCTGGTATGTTTCCCTATCATTCTTGAGCCCAAAGGGCATCATGGTATAGCAGAAGATTCCCCATGGAGTCATGAAGGTTGTTGACAACTGGTGTTCCAGGTTGATGCAGATTTGGTTATATCCGGAGAAGCCATCCATGAAGGGTAGAAAAGCATGCCCAGCCATGGTGTCGATGAGTTGATTGATGTTTGGTAGTGGAAAGTTATCCGTGATCGTTACCTTGTTCAAATCTCAGAAATCTATACACATTCGTATCCCTCTTGTTATCTTCGAAACCACAACAATGTTGGACAACCACTCTGAATAGTCGAGTGCGTGGATGAAGCCTACTCGGTATAACTTAGTGATTTCCTCCTTCATGGCTAGCACAATTTCTAGCTTGATTTTACACACTTTTTGCTTGAATGCCTTCACGTGGGGGTCTAGGAAAATATTATACTAAATCAACCGTGGATCTAGACCTGGCATATCTTCATATGACCATGCAAAGACGTCAACGTGTTCTTGCAAGGTTTTAACTATGCCCTCATGTATTTTTGTGTCTAGTAGAGAGCTAAGTCTTAATGTATTTACCTCCCTTCTTGTAGAGGTTATGGGTATCTTGACGAGCGGATCCTCGGTTACATCTCCGGCCTCTAAATCCAGGACATGGACTAGGTGTTTGGGCAAATCCGGGGGTGCTTCTAAGGTTGCTATAGTATTATTCTTAACTGACTACTAGTTGATCGCGTCAGGGTTTAACTGCCTTGTGAGCTTGCCTTGTGGCCCTGTTAATATTAGAGGTGTGGATAGGGCATGGTGGATTTCCATTTCTTCCCTAACCTGCCATCACAAGATGAGAGCCTTGGTAAGGATCACCAGAGATTGTGTAGAATGTAAATATGCAAAGCAACATCGAGATGCGACTTGCTAAATAAGGCGATGTAAAGATTGAGGATTTGCTTGCTTAGGGTCATGGCATACCACCCAGGCATAGGGATCTAGGATAGTTGAGGACATAGACATTGTTGATGTAAATTGCGAAGTTGTATGTGGATGCCAAACCAATAGTTTAAATGTCTTTTTGGGTTGCCATATTGTGACATGCAAAGTCTTGCTGCGCTAAATAATGATAAAAGAGATAGCATTGCGAATACGAGATGTATCAGGTGGTCAATGTGGGAATGAATGCACGAAATTGTTAGGGATTATGCTACTCTTATGTCAAGGCGTGCCAGGTGATTGCTGATGTAAGAAGTGTAATTACTTCGTTTGATGTCATTGCAGACTACAACTGTTACTGGTTAAATTGCTATCTTTGAGCCTTCAGGAATGCAATCATGCCAGGTTTGTTAGCCTAAGGTCTTTTTGGACCTTCAATCGAAAATAAATATTATCATATTATTTTTATTTTCGAGAAGGCCAGTAACTAACTTGAAGCGTGCCAAGGTTTAAATGCTAATAGTGTCATGATCTCGTGGTGAGCATGCTACGCCACACGCCATGGCCCGCCTTAATTGGAGAGAGAAAAAGGAAGTTTTCCCCATTTTTCTATTACTGCCATAAATAGGGGTTGAATCCTGATAATTTTGTTATTTTTTCTCTAGAAGTGCATAATCCTTGTTGGAGCACTTCGGTGATTTCAGGGCATGGAGTCACTATGTGAATCCATATCAAGGTAGATTTCTAAGGTGAAGGTCGTAAATCTGCTAGCAGGGCTATAGCTCCCAAGACTCAATTGGTGCTCACGAAGGTCGGGGAGGCGAAGAAGGCCTTGAGATGTGGGCCGCAAGTGCGCGTTTTGACGCGGGAGGACACACTATTGACCCAGTGAGTTTTTATGTCTCTTCTGTTCCTTTCTCCTCTCACCTTCTACCCTCTTCTACTCTAGTTTTATGTCTCATTTGTTTTGCCACTGGTATTTTCTGCAGCTACGCCATTTTGGCTTTGGTGCTATCGTGGTCTCACTTTCTTTCAGTCATTACTATTGTGCACGGGTCTCGTTGTGGTTACATGCAAGGCCCTTACTATCAAGGCTGTTGCCACGGCTGTGAGACCAAGGTCCTTTAAACTATTGAACCGTGAAACCTTGGGGAGGGGGTTTAGTTAGGTATGACGTAGGCACGTATTCTGTTTGGGTCTGCTATTAGTTATCTTATTGCTATGCCAAGTTACTTGCATGTTCTTGCTACGCTAGGCTTTTGCATCTTTGTTGTGCTATGATGAACAGGGATCATGCTATGCTTCACTTATGGTCAGCTAGGTGCTACTATGTTGCACATGTATTATGTTCATATTTGATGTCACTATCTATTGTTTCCATTATGCAGGGCAGGGCCAAGGTCTAGATTGATTATTTTGGATCTGGAAGGAGTCTTGTGTCATGTGGGCAGACCTATGGCCAATGTTCCCTCTCCCCTAATACGTTTGGGAGATCGAGCAGTTTGGTGTAGGCACTGGGCATGAGACTTCCTACAATTCCTCCTCAACCAGTTTAGTCTCATGGTTTGGTCCTCCTTGGATGAGACGCAGGCGTCTGGCATAATAGAGGTTTTGCTGCCAGGGGCAAATCGGGGCATCTTGAGATATCTTTCTGACGACGTGACTTCAGGCAAGCCAGGAGAAGGGTCTATCCAACACTTTGTAGGGTTGAGGTGCTTGGCCTAGATTTGGGACATGCCAGAATACCAGTGTTATCATCCTTACAACACATTGTACTTCACGCGTCCTATGGAAACGTACTTTCTAAACCCACAGGGGACCGTTTACTATGTTGGCGGGTGAGTTTCATGTCTTTATTTTGTTGGGCGACATTGGCTATGCTCGGCCGAGTGTTAATAGCATGCACTTGTCACCAAGTTCTATCTTAATGATGAAAGGGTTCATGATCAGCCGAATAAATTGGCCACCACACAACTAGCCCTACAAGAATTTACCTCTGCCAGGATCCTGTGGGTAATCGTGATTGCTCTTTGCGGGGAAGGATACCATTCCCACCTATGCACACTCACCTCTTTCTATAGTACTTTCAGGATGAAGGGTTGGCTAGACAAGGAGTGGAGAGAACCTTTTAAGCAAGTTACGCTCGACACAGTCTTAGTGGCTGAACTCCCACTGTTCCCTTCACTGTATAGGCCTGGTGGGTTAACAAGCGGGTGTCATTTTTTTCTTTCCTTTTTTTGTATGTTTTCTGATTATTGCTACAGGAGTGAAGAAGCCCCGTGAAGTGATGGTGGTGACTGCTAGAGGGTAAAGGGGCAACATCTACTTTAAATATGGTGAGGTATTGGCCAACTAGAGCTGGTTAGAACGAGGGTCTTCGGGCCCCTTGCTCAGAAGAATCTGAAGGATGGGCTTATGGATTTGTTTATGGCACTAAATCTGAGCATTCCTACTGTTGAGATGCTTTCCTTGGTCAATTCCTTTTCTGGGCAGATGAGTCACTTTCACACATACGTGCGGGGCATGCAGGTGGTCATTGATATCAATGATCAGCTATTTGTAGATTTCTTTGGAATTCCTACTGATGGCGTCGATGTGATGTCGAAGGGCAAGCATGAGCTGATCCTCCATAAGCAGCATATTGAGGAGTGGCTGAGGCTCACCAAGGAGTGGAAAGGGTTCCCTATGGAAAAGCTTAAGGATGGTCCTGCAATGGGGATATACCCGATCTTTCGTGCTCGTGCATTCCCTCAATTGCTCACCCAAGGAAAGGTCTTGGGGCTTGAGCAGGCTTGGGTAATGTGGGAGGTCGTAGAGGTTATAACTAGGCCGAATTCCTATGTAGTGGCTTGTAGGGCGAGATTTTGGGGCTCCGTGAGCAAACAGAGTCCCGCTCTAACATACACTATGTCTTCTACATTGGCTATTTAAGGTGCTTCACGGAGTTCCTAGTGGTTCAGGAGGATGGGTTCTGGTCCGAGCTGGACCGTGACCAGATTCCCAAGCCATGGATTCGATAGGTCTTTCAGGCCATGCAAGCCTAGGCTCCCCCGGAGATGGTTGGGGATTGATTTTTTGTAACGACTAAAGGTTTGATGGTTCATAGCACTTGCAGCTAGGAAAATGTAGGGGAGACTTCCCCTACCATATTCGGAAATGTGACCCAGGGTGATTGTCTTATGGCTAAGGCTATTCCTACGGAGTTGCAAAGAAAGAGACCTCCCCTTGCTAGGGAAAGCCCTCATGAAGAGGAGTGATGACTGCGGTTCAAGTTGCAATGAATGCAACCCCCCATTGGTGAGCATTTACAATGCCAACTATTCCATGCTTAGCTAAGTTGTGCTTTGTGGCATGGTATTAGTTTTGAATTAATCAACTTCAATTTATTGTGTGTATACCCTTTGTGGATAGCAGAAGAAGAAGACGAAGAAGAAGGTGATGAGGAAGTGTTGGCCCTGAGACCAGAGGTGACAAATAAAGACACGGGAGGCCCAACTTTGGAAGAGAGGGCCTCGGCTAGGGATACTGGGGCTCTTGTCATTAGGGAGCCTCTTCCTACCAATGAAGAGGTGTCTTCCCAAAATAAAGAAGACACTGCCCTCCTGAAAGGAAAAGCACCAGCGCTTGAGGTAGGAGTTCCTACAGACCTAGCTGGGCCTTCTACAGAACCTACTGCGATTGTCTTGCACCAGCATGAAGCAAGACAATAGCCAAATGCAGGTGAGTTTAGGCTTCGAATGTACTCTACCATAGTCCACTTCAGCCATTGTTGTCATGCTTAATTGTGTAACAGGTGCTACTAATAATGTCTTAGGACCTTCTCTACCCTGGATGGAGTCGTGGGCTGAAATTCCTAACAAATTTACGTTCGTTTAGGGGCTTGTTGACAACATGATCAAATGCCTTCAAAAGGTAGATCCTCGTGCGGGTGAGTAGGAGTGTTGACAACTCCTATGCTTCTACGCTACAACTCTTGAATGTATTAATTTATATTATGTTAACATGATTTCTATACTTCCTACAGCCTCTCGGCTCAAGTGGGACCTGGCGCAACCGATGGAGATTGGGGCAGTGCCCACACTCTCGTCTGACATGATCGAAGTGCCTCGTTGCATATTTGATGAGGCTTACAAATGCATCTTGCACTCAGCGTGCTCTCTATGGGAATGTAGATGTACCAACGAGGAATTGTGGAAACGGGCCCATAGGAGTGAGTAGAGAGAGACGGAACCGGTTGCCAAGGTGGAGAACCTCAAGTCGAGGATTGATTTCCTCGTAAACCATAGTCCCAACCTTGTGGAGTTGCAAAGGCCTATGGCCGATCATGCCAGATTTAGGATTTTTATCCATCAGAATGTAGAATCCACTTGCAAAATAGTCGAATAGTAGATGCAGATGGATTTGCTAGCCCAGAAGTGCCAAGATATGAAGGACATCAACGCCAAGATCTTTGAATGGGGGAAGGCCTAGAGGGACCACAAACATAAATACAAGCTAGAAAATGAAACCCATCGAAGGTTGTATAAAGACGGTACCGTGGAGGCATTCTTGTATGAGGTGTTTGTGAAGGCCATTAGTGCTTCTGAGGCTTATGCAAAATTTAAAGAGTAGGTGAAGGTCACAGAGTCTCCAGATTTGTGGGTGGCCCTTCCTACAGGAGAGACCGCCACCACCTCTCTTTCCCCAGGGTCTCTAAAATGGACAACTTTGGAAAAGGGGAAGGTTGCCGCTGTGAATGCTGAACCTAATGATAGGCCTTGGATGAATATTTTGATGGAGGAGATTGAGCATTGTCTTAGGCTTGGTCTAGACCAGATACCTCTTGCAACGGATGCAGGCTCCCCTCAGGTTAGTCTCTTTGATGCTTTGCTACAGCTGTCATTTCTCGCATTTGCTGTCCCCACTAACTACTTTATCTTGTGGGGCACAGGTTCTTAACGAGGATGTGAGGCCCATGGAGGGAAGGAATGAGTTGTCAATGGGGGGAAATATGGGAGCAAACGATGTGCAAGTGGATGAGGTAGAGACAAATGATGAAGAAAATGCGAACAGGGATAGCTTGTGAGAGCATGAGGGCAGACTGCCCCCCCTTTTTTGGAAGAATTTACAGACACTGCTAATAGGAAAAAAAATTTGACTGAAATGCATTACTTCAGAAAGGAAACTGATCTCATATTTTCATGTGTGTTATGTAAAGTTTTCGCACTCTCATATGCCAGTTTTGGGCCATTTTGGGCCTTTTGTGTAATGAATAAAGCAAAGGTGATAATGCTAGTTTTAGGTCATTTTGGGCTGTTTGTTAGTTTTAAGCCATTTCGGGCTATTTGCGTATTATGCCGAAAAGACAACGCCCTAGCGGGCTATGTAGAGAGCGAATATGCAAGGATGGCAATTGGGTGAGAGGTCGCAAAGCTGCTATGCTACGCGTAGCTTTCTCTTGACCTTTCATGGGTTGACAGGGACGTAAGGTTGAGGCATTTTGCCAGGGCCTTCACTCACGCTACCATGCTCCGCTTGAAAGGGCAACTCCACCTAGATGTTTTCTACCTGAGGATCACTTTGTTGAGTTGATCCCTTCGCTGTATGATTGTCGCATGCATGGACAAGCACTTCATCTTCAGGGGTTGTAACCTCTGAACCTTGCTCTGTGATTAGGTTACTAATTACTTGCATTACCACCCCATCACCATGGATTATCACCTCTCTTCCCTCATATGGTAAGTGGATTTCTTGGTGTATAGGTGAGGAAACTACCCTGAGTTGTGCTAACCACGATCTTCCCAAGATTAGGTTAAACTCAGGCATTTCCTCGACTATGACGAGTGTTGAGTCCATGGGGAGCTCATTTCCTGCTACAAAGTTGACATGAATTGTGCCTTTTACTAGGATGCATGCCCCGCTGAAGGACCTTAGGCATGACATCGCTGTTGGTTTGATCTGATTGACCAACCCTAGTTTCTCTATGATAGGTAAAGAGATGACGTTTGTGGCTACCCCATCATCAACATGCACCCTTCGGATTTGGTACTGATTGACCCGAATTGTGATGAAGAGAGGTGTCGTAGTCACTTGAACCTTTTCAGGATCTTGCTTAAGGGCTTTGTTGCTGAAAGTTAGTGGAGGTGCAGACTCCATGGGTATGGAGGGGAGTATGACTGAGTGGATTGTTTTCTCATCTTCCAGCATGTTTTCATCAACCAGGATTGCCGTTAACATGTGGACTAAAGCCTCGCGGTAAGGGGTGGATACTATGACTAAGTTGTATATGCTTAACATGGTATTTTTCTACCTTAAGGTTTGCCCAACCTGGGTTAGGGTGTTCAAGAAGTCTTGGCTACCTGTCTATTTGAACCCCTCCTCCTCGATTCGTCCTAGAAGACAAATCTCCCAAGGGGAGATGGCCCCATACCCAGGTTCAAATTTTTGGCAACAGGGTGTCATAGGTTGTGTGCTTGCGTTGACCTTCATCCTTGGTGATGAAGGTGTAATTTTAGAGATGCTTTTGATAGTATTCCTCTTCAACACCTTGCTCATTAGGTAGGTTTCTCGTGTTGTAGGGCGAGGAAGTTGTTTAATGTTGCTGCATGGGATGGGGGCTATCGAAGACGTTGGCCTCCTGATGACGAATGGAGCTAGAGGTGTTAGCGGACGGGGTTGCACGGCCTCATCAATAGGTGGTGTAGAGGTAGATGCTTGTGGTGGGACTTTTAGGATGAAGGGAGACCATGGGCTTGGACCAGCCATTGGTGGCATTGGTAGACTATGCTAAGGCACATGAGTCATAAACGGCTAGAAGGGTGATGTGGGATCATTGTCAATACCAATAGTGTTGATGATGTAATTGACATTGTTGGCGTTGAGGGGGTCGATATAGACATACATGGATTGGTTTTCAGGATGTATTGGGCTACTCTCATCTAGCACCAACTGCCCTAGGTCAATGAATCTTTGGATGTCATCTTGCAATGATAGACAATAATCCGTGGTATGATCACATAGTTGATGGTAGTTGCAAAACCTATCCAGCCTAAAACCTTTAGGGACTGGAGGTTCGTTAGGCAAGGCTAAAGAGGGATTTCTAAGGAGCTCATAGTAGTGTCGATGCCTCATGTTTGCTTCTTCTGACATCCGTTTGTGTTGAATGTATCCCACTGCCAACAGTTGCTTTAGGAGTTCTGAAGATTTGAGGGGCAGCGGAGTATATTTTGAATGATCTTTACATTCAAAATTAGGTTTAGTGTATGCAGATGTCTTGGGTGTAGGGGTGGTAGGTTGTAATGCTTGGTCCAGCTTAGGCCCTGAGTTGGCTATAGGTATGGTCGGTTTCTTGTTATTCTTGTTTCTACTGTTGCTGTGTTTGGGCTTAGCCTCAGCTGCCACAGCGGCCACCATGGTCGTTGGGGCCTTAACTTTGTCCTTCTTTGCAAAACTGTTCCTATAAGTGACATAAGCTGGGTCTTTACTTGCCTTGGCTGCATCTTGTATGCTTTTCGTCTGAGCAAAAGCTTGACTAAGTGAGCGTAGAGCAAGGTAATATAGTTTTGACTTGATGAAGTTGTTCACTGCACCCTTAAAGATGGCTAACAAATGAGCCTCCGCGATAGGTTCATGGATTTTGTTAAGGGTTGTGCTCCATCGTTGAATGAATTTTTGGACTCGTTCTAGTGGGTTTTGCTTCACACTCATCAACTGATCCAGTGTGGTTTCTAGCTTCAAGTTATACTTGAAGCATGTCACAAACTGGGTCAAAAGTTCTCCCAAAGTTGAAATGGATGAACGTGGCAACACGCGATACCAATCTAGGGCTTTCTCGGCTAGGGACATGGCGAAGACGTGAATGATCATATGTGGCCATTGTTGAAGCAACAAAGACTCTGACTGGAAAGTGATAAGATGTGTATTGGGATCTCCTTCTCCATCGTACTTTGTGAAGTGCAAAAGGGACATCCCTGGTGGTAATATCAAGGTAGGGATTGCAGGGTTGACGGGGTCGTCTTGGTAAAAATCCATGACTTGTACCGTATCAAACCCAACAACTTTGAGGCATTTTACTTCCTTAGTTAGGGTTTGAATAAGCTGAAACACTTGGTCTAGACTCGAGAATGTTGTAGATGGCTAAGGGACTGTAGAGGCAACCCCCATAGGTGGCATGGTAACAGTGGTAATTAGACCCATCGGCTGTGCCATTGGAGCCACCCTTGCTAAAGGTGTTGTTTGTGTTGTCCATCATCTGGTGGGTGGTATCATCGGAGCAGTAATAGTGGGTTGAACTGCCAGGTAGGCTGTTTGGGTCACCGACGGGACTCCCCATGGCCCCGCGCCAGGTTGTGCCATTTGGGGGATCGAGTAGACCTGAGGATGAGTGTAATGAGACATCTGTGATGGTTGTGGAGCAAATGAGGAAGCAAATGGAGGCCACCACGTGGATGGGCCTAGGCCCATCACAGTGGGTGGGACGGTTACATATGTTGAAATATGTATGGGAGTTAGGTGCGGTTGTAGAGTAGGTATAGTGTAGACATGCGGTAGAGTAGTCGTGATAGGTGTGTTACGTGTTGCGGTAGTGTGTTGATAAACGACTTGCAGTGGCACAGTTGCTGCGGGTGCAATCGGGCGATAGGGATGATGAGGTGCTGGGAACATAGCATGGCTACCCATTGTAGTTGTAGTTGTAGGCTGCTGAAGCATAGGCACGATGGTGAAGGGGGTGGTGATAGGCAATGGGTTGGCCCAGAAAGACTAGGTAGGCGGGATAGGAATGGGGTTGGCTGGGCCTCCCTCGTTAGATTGGGAGTCGAGTTCCTCCTGCCCATCTTGAAAGGCATCATCCTAGTTGGATACCATGTCTTGTTTCTCCCTAAGCCTTGTCAACTAGATTAGTTGATCTAGTAGCCTTTTTCTTCCTTGTGTCAAAGGTAGGGAAATGCCTTGGTTAGGAATGAATTCCTCCCCGTTGCAGTAAGTGAACTCGAAGCTATGTTTTTCTTTGAGTTTGTGTAGGTATAAGGGTAGGTTAGCCTGCACCATCGCACAAAGGAAATTATAATGCTCATGTTGCTGGGCTAGGCCCTCAAGTCCTCGATTTTGGATCCTGACAGACCAACGTGTTTCTGGTGTTGGATTCAACTGTTGTTCAACACTGGTAGTGCCTCGGGCTGCGAAGGACACCTCCATGTTGGGAATATCGACAGCGGTGGTAGCAGAAGTCATCGTTAAGCAAGTGATTATGTGAAAATGCTAGAAAAGTTATGTGAAAATGCTAGAAAATGTGGAAGAATAGAAGGATAAAAAAATGCAAACGGGTGGCTTTACGTCTTGCAAGATCTTGGAGGGACCGTCTAGGTGACCGACCTGCACCACACAAGATGGAAAAAACCTCAAAGGGTATCATGTTTTTGCCTTTGCTAGCTAGGGTGTAGGGCGTATGTGGGACTACTGTAGAAGGAGCAAGTTAAATCACTGTCAGAAGGCCTATTGTCTCGTAGGGTCTCGGAGGAATCGTCGAGGCGACCGATCCACACTGCATGATGCGCAAAGAACCACAAAGGGTATCAAGTTTACACTAATGCAAGTCGGGGTGTGGAAGGCATATGAGACTACCATAAGATGAGAAAATTAACTAGTGACTAGGTAAGTTTCATGTCTCACAGGATCCCAGAGGGACTATCGAGACAATCGGTCTATGCCGTACGGAATGAGGTACAGAATGTAGGCGAGACAATCGTAGGATGGGAAAGTTAACTAGCAATTAGGTAGGTTTTATGTCTCATAGGGTCCTCAAGGGATTGTCTAAGTGACCGATCTGCACCACATGGGGCACGGTGTAGTATGCATGCAAGACAATCATAGAATAAGCTAGTTAACTAGTGATTGGAGGCCTTGTGTTCTGTGGGGCTCCTGAGGAACCGTCGGGGAGACCGATCTACGCCGCATAGAATGCAAACACCAGTAAGAGGGTGTCACATCTACGCTCATGTGTATCAGGGCACAGAAGGCTCATAGAACTACCGTGACATGCAACAAAGGCACCAAAGGCCCTCTTTCTAGTGCCAGAAAACTATAGCAACCGAAAACTTCGATGGCTAGAAGAACACAAAAGTCAGCGGACACAATAGTTCCAACCCCGTGCACGTGGGAGGGCAGTGCTGGGTGTGTGCGAACACGGGGTGCCTTGAATGGTCTGGTTGATCAGAAAGGGACTTACATCGACATCAATATAGCCTTTTGCAATATAAACTATACGAGCTACGAGATGGTGCTTATGGGTAATTACAGCAGGAAAAGAAAGGGACTAAAAAAATGCAACAATAATGCGAAATAGTGAATAAACATAAGTGTGATAATGATATGAGAAGATGCTTGAAGGTAAAAAAAATAGAAATAATACAAGGAAGCCAAATAGTAAATAAGAGGTAACAGAAGATATAGTTAGGAACATGCACCACTTCAGAGCTACAAATCTATCCAGTCATGGCATGGCACAATCGGCTGCATAACGTGACAGAGTGCAGAAAGTTCTGAGAGTGACCAGAGTGTGCCGGGAAACAGGAATAGCTATGCACTTGGGCATAGACTTCACATATATACAATGTGGGTGGGATCCTATCAAGGTGGTAGAATGAGACCCCAGGCTTTATGCCAGCTGAGAGAGGTTCTTTTTATAGATTGCTAGCCTCTCCTTTTCTTTCCCTTATTGTGAGATTGCAGGTATTTCTCTTTGTTTGTTTCAATCAAGGAGACTCCCCTTTTTTTTTGGCAGATCCTTTTTGTGCTATTTGACAGGCTATTTCTAAGGCTAAAGGTAAGCAAAGGTGACTGTTTGAATACTTTGTTGTTGCAGACTTGCACCAACTTACTGGCGTTACTCAAGCTGTTTGTGACCGTTGAGCTTGCAAGACCGTTGTGATGCAAGCAATAACTATGATCCTACCACATCGTGACTGTGCACCTAGCTCCTAGAGGCATGTTCCAACGGTCCAATTGAGGTGGAGTGCATTGATGTTGCACGGCCACCTGCCTGTCGCGCTGTGTTTTGCAATGTGGCTTGCTTATCGTGGCATAGCACCTTGCTGCGTGTCTTTTCGTACGTCACATACTTGCAATGTGATGCTACGCTACGTAGTGTAGCATAGTGACTGGGATAGTTTTGCTAATTTTTATCTTATTCTGCCATAATGCAAGTTTTGCAGACTTCACTAATTTTGCCTTTCGAACTGCCTTCTGTTCCTTTCCGCAGGATTGCTACACCTTGCTACGCCATGTAGCTTAGCGCAGCATAGCAGTAGACATGGTCCGCCACTTCCTGGAAAGAAGAGAGATCACTGTAGAACTCAAGATTGGATGAGGGAGGTGAGTAGTGAAGTTGTTGCTATGCTATGCCATATGTCATCGTGTAGCGTAACATCTCATTCCGCCATTGTTTTCTGAGGCTTGCTACGCTACACATCGTAGCGTAGCAGGCTTTGTGACTTAAAAAACTTGTTGAACTGCTTCTCCTATGCACTTAGGCTACTGTCATTGATTCTAAACACCATTTTTATGTAGGCTGCCAGCTGTTCAGACTACTTTGGCAGGTAGGCAAGTTGGTATGGAACTCGCCCATGCCTAAAGTAGAAAATTTACCGAACTGGCCATCTTGGACCCAAAAAGTTCTTTTCCTGATGGACTGCCATGGTGCTGTGCGGACTACAAGAGCCTGGTGAAGCTAGGATGACCCCGCATTTTCTTTTAGGGTGTTTCACCTTGCTAATACAAGACTGCATTATGTGTGCAGATGGCAATCATGTAACAATGGATTGGATCTGGAAAAGAAACTTGGAATGGAGCAGTGTTGAAGTAGTTATGAAAGGAGAAAGATCGATGGCACACTTATGGATAGACAATGAAAGGCACAATCTTGGCGTTAGCAACAACAACACTTCTTTTTCTCTCTCTTTCTCAGCTGCCAAATGAGGCCTGATGTCAATGTAATAAGGTGTTCACTCTTGTTGTCATGAACACCAGTTTTGTCATGTCTTGTAATGATGATCCATTCACAAGTCATCCCATTAGTTCCATTTGAGTCAATAATACCATACTATTCCAATAATTTGTAAGGAACTTGAGGGAAAGTTTTTATTTAGTCATGGGGGTATGATGGGACGCGATATCGCATCGTCCCCCACAATATCATGTACGCGATATCGTAGTGCGCCACCAAGTCTATAAATAAGAGGTGACTCTCCCTTGTTTTCCCATCTAGATCTAGCCCTTAGCGAACTTTGGTAGTTTTACCTCTCCAGAGATAGAATATTTTCCATGTGCTTGCAGTAGGAGCTCCAAAGTAAATTGATCTTTATTCGAGCACACGTTGTACCTAAACACAAGTTTGTGTATGACAATAAAGAAGAATTTCTTAGATAAACCTTGCAGTGCATGGAATAGGCTAAATAGGATTTTATTTATTGCTATTTACTATTTACCATTTAAATGTTTTATTAGTTATTAAATCTCTCTCAACCCTTCTCTCCTAGTTAAGTGCCTCAGTACGACCACTTCGAGCATGTGCGTTACACTTGGTGATCCCAGCAATGATTAGCATTTGGTAACCAAGGTTGCACTAGTTCAGGGTGTGAACGGTAAGTGGGAACGGATGCTGATGCTAGGCTAATTAAGACTTAGTTAGTTAGTTAGGGTTAGTTAGTTAATCTCTTCACCTTTCACCTTAGAAACATAGGAGATAAAATTGAAAAGACATAAAAATCATATACCTCGGACTTACTTAACCATACACCATGACAAAGACAAGTAAGTCTGGGAAGATAATGAATAATTAACCTTAAAGTATTCCATGAGATGTGTAGGAACATAGTCTATGGAGTTCAACTAGATCACGTGTGTTACACTCGTATTCGTATGGTGGAGTGTAGGGGTACCTCGCCACTCATCAATTAGTTAACATAGAATGATAAGAAATCCATGTAAACACAAATGCACCCAAGTAAGTAGAAAGGCACAAAGAGTACCAAGTCCTTTTGAATTCACGCCTTGTTCACACCTTTAAATCCATTCCAAGTATAGAAACTACCAAGGTCACAAGTTCATTAAAGTTTTATTAATGAAAAAGGAACCTCATACTTCCAAAACAAAGAAAAACATAGAGTTTATTATGGATGGATGTTGTGGAATCATTTCCTATTTCATAAAAAGGAAACCATGTCCTAGTTATCTGTAATAAAATTCAAAGTTAGAATGTGGACACCAACAATCAAATAACCAGATAGCACATGCCCACATCAAATATACCACACTGTACTTAGTTGGCAATAAGGCACATTATTATTAAAACATAATAGGAAAATTACACCAACATAAAGAAAAAGATACAAGAAATTGTAAATTATTTAAGAAAAATAAAATGTACTAATGATGTTGTAAAACAAAAATTGAAAAAAAATTAATAACGTAAAAATAGAAAGATGTAAGATAAAGAAGGTGTAAAACAAAAAGTTGTAAAAATAACAAGGTATAAAAAAAATGTGAAAAAAAAGATGAAAAACTGAGGAGCCACTTATATAGTTAGCATGGATGACCATATCCCCCATGACTAAGTTGAAAGAAAGAGATTGAAAGGATTAAGCATGGTTGTCCATTCGATGAGGTGTTTGTTGCACTAGCTTACTTAGGCTCATAAAAAGGTTTGACTTATTATGTGTTGACTAGTTGCTTCTTGTTCGGGCTCTTAGGTTTGTAGATCAACATGACCCCATAAAGAAAAATTTCATAAATGATATAAGGTCCTTCCCACAATGTCTAGAACTTAGTTTGTTGAGGTATGTGTGTGGAGTTCTAGTAGAGGACCTTATCTCCAAGTTGAAATTTTACTTTTCTTATTCTAAGGTCATGACGTTTTTTGTTAAATTCCTTGTGCAAATTGTTAGATGATAGGGCCACCAATCAATTCTCATCTAGCAAATCGAGATTTGTTAATTTTTCTTTTTATGCTAGACTTAAGTCAATGCTTGAATTGAATAGGCCTAGAGGGCATTGTTAAGTTTTGTGCTCTAGTCTCTCCTATATTTGCATATTTTTCTCATTAAGATCTTAGTGATTTTCCTATTTTTTATTAAATTCCTTGTGCAAATTGTTAGATGATAGGGCCACCAATCAATTCTCATCTAGCAAATCGAGATTTGTTAATTTTTCTTTTTATGCTAGACTTAAGTCAATGCTTGAATTGAATAGGCCTAGAGGGCAATGTTAAGTTTTGTGCTCTAGTCTCTCCTATATTTGCATATTTTTCTCATTATGATCTTAGTGATTTTCCTATTTGTAACCTCAGCTTGACCATTGGCTTGTAGATGATAAGGTGATGTTAATTTATGCTCAACCCTCAAGCGTTGCATGAACTTTTGAAATGTAGTGGTTATAAAGTGGGTTTCATTATTAGAAATTAATGTATGTGGCACATCAAACTTATTTACTACATTCTATTATACAAACTGAGTAGCACTAGAAGATGTACAGTCAGTAACAACTATTGCTTTTTCTCATTTCATACAATAGTCAACAACAACTATGATGTACACCTTTTTGTTTGACATGGGCGTGATGGGATCCATGAAGTCAATGTGCCATATGTCAAAGGATTCTAGTAACTGAATCCATTAGTAAGTTTCCTCCATTCGAGTAGTTATTCCACCATCTCATTAGCAGCATTCACAAGAGTGGACAAATTGGTAAGCATCCCTGAAAAGTATTGGCTAACAATACCCTACCATCATGATTTTAATGGCTATGGATCTCCTAGCATAGTGGTCCCCACAAGGACCCTCATGAGCATCCTAGAAAATGCATAGTTGATCAACATCAAGGACATACCAATGAACTAGGCCATTGACACATACCTTGTAGAGATGCTAGTTGATCTCCATGAAGCATTTCACCTAGTGAAGAAATTGTTGTTTCTTTTGGTGGTCCAATTCTTGTGACATCTCTAGAGTGAGAAGATAGGTGAAAATACAATCGTACCATTTGGGCGTAATGGGAAATTGTTTAGTTATAGCCCTGTCAAAGAGGATTTCATTAGGAAATTGATTAGACACTGGACTTTCCTCCTCTTTGTTGTCCCATTGTGATTGAGACAAGTGGTTAGCAATCACATTATTAGTTCTCTTTTGATCTACCATTGTAGGATTGAATTCCTACAAGATCACTGGTCATTGTATGGCATGGGGGCTCATTGTTGTCTTATTCATCAAGAAGAAAATTGCATTGTGATCCATGTGCACAAACACTTTGTATTTAAGCACATAGTGCCTGAACTTCTCTAGAGAAAATACCATTGCCATCTATTCTTTTTCTATGGTGGTGTAGTTCCATTGTGCATCCATAATGCTTTGACTTGCACAGTGGATCTAATATGGATGTTTCCTATCATTCAACTATGTAAGCATGGCTCCTAAGGTATAATTTGATGCATTTGTCATTATATGAAATAGTCTAGACTAGTTAAGTGCTTGTAGAATTAGAGTCTCTATGAGCTTTTTCTTGAGGCTTTGCAATGCATTTCACATTATTTCATCTAGATGAATGGAGATTCTTTCTTTGTTAGCTTGACCAATGATTTTGTGATCTTAGAGAAATTCTCTATGAATCATCGAAAGCAACCAATGTATCCAAGAAATGATCAAATATCTTTAACAATTTTTGGTTGATGGTTGATTCCTTGGATGATCCTTATCTTTTTGGAGTCTACCTCAATCCCTTCCTACAAAACTATGTGCCCCAATATAATATCTTTTTGAACCATGAAATGGCTTTTTGGCTAAATAAGTGGCAGGTTTATTTCCACACATCTTTTGAGTATGTTCTCAATGCGATGAAAGGCTTGCTTGTATGTCGCTCCATAAGTGGAGAAGTCATTCATAAAGAGTTCCACTTCACTACTGATTTGATATTGAAATATGCTTAAGAAAAGATGTTGGAAAGTGGTAGGAGCATTGCATAGACCAAAAGGCATCTTGCAATATGTAAAGGCTCCCAAGGAACTCGTGAATGTTGTTTTTGGCTAGTCTTCTAGTGCAATCTGGATTTGGTTATAGCCACTATAACCATCTAGAAAACTATAATAGTAATGCCAAAATATGGTGTTTAATACATGATCAATGAATAGTAATGGAAAATGATCTTTGAATGTTTCCATGTTTAATAGTCTAAAGTCAATACAAACCTATCATTTGCCACCTCTCTCTGGCACTATCATGAGTGGGCTAATCCACTCACTATCTGCAATGTGGTAGATGAACCCTACTTTAAGGAGTTACTTAGTCTTCTCTTTGACAATTTACTTCAATTTTGGATTCAACCATTATTGTGTTTACCTCCTTGGCTTCATGGATGGATCAGTATAAATGCAGTGCTGGCATATCCATAAGTCAATTCTAGTGAGTTCAAGATATGACCAAGCAAAGGCTGTTGGCCATCTATTAACCACTTTCAATAGTCTTTCTTTTGGCTCAAGACTAAGTATGACATTAGTATGATTGACTTGCCATTGTTTAAAAATGCATATTCTAGGCTAGTAGGTAGATATTTCAACTCTAGGGGCTCTTGTTTGAAATTCTCAAGGATTTCCAACTCTCTCTAATTAATATCATCATTTTCATTATCAGAGTGTTAGTGATGAGCTTGCTCTAGTTCATCTATGCTTGCAACATAAGTGCATGTCAGGCTCTCAGTAGGTTCCATGCACATTATGCTACTTTTAGAATTAGTCTTCAACCATTGGCTACCCTGTTGTTTTATGGCTACTACGTACAAACACCTTTGAATATCTGCTTCATGTGCATACTTCCTACATGTGGAAATAGATGCTCATTTCATGGACCAGAGTTTCTGCATGCAATTACATCCTATATCACTGTATGTGATGCATGGAACTCACTTCTTCTCAATCTTTCCAAATGTATTTTCCTTGGATATATCTAGAAAAAGATCTTTGATGCCCATTCTTGCATCGATAGTGCTTAGCCATGCCCTTCCCATAATGATTGGAAAGTCCCCCTTACAATTCTCAACCTTGATTACTAAGAAATCAATAGGATGAAATCACCCACAAAAAATGGTTACAATGGCTTCTACTAATACCAATGGAATAGTAGTGGACTAGTTTGCCAATTCTAATTGGATATTGCTCTTCTTAAGAGGCAAAAAATTCTAGGCAATAGACATCTGATGAGAAATTAAGTTCACACCGGGCCTAAATCAAGAAGAGCTTTACATGGCTCATTCCTAGTAATCTATAAATAGATAATAGAACTTCTAGGCTCAACTAATTTCCTAGAAAGGTTTCTAGCCTGAAACCAATCAAATATAGCATGAGTGAGCATAATAGTATTAATTTTGGGTAGCATTTGGTTTGAAGGGTTCTCGATGGAATGGTTTGTAGAGGATGAGGTAAGAATAGGGTGACCAATTGCTTGAGTATTTGAGGGCTTACTATGGTTGTTGGATAAAAAAATGATCTTTTATGAGCATAAGGTTTTAAATGACTTGGTTTATGAACTAGTTGTATATTAACAGCCTTGGTAGCATTACATTTTTACGGCTAGGCTAAAACTTCACCCTGCATGAATGGAGTAGGTAGTAACTATGTTGAGGGTGGATGAATAGGTAATGGAACAGGAAGAGGATAAGGATGGAATGTGGTATTGATTATGGAATGTGGAGAATAAGTTCTATAGTATTTGGGAGGATAATAGTGATGTTGGAGAGAAGAAACATGATTCAAAGAGTCACGTGGAGATAGAGGTTGCTGAATGTAATACCCATATGGATTTGGCTACCTTAAAGGGTACTACTACCTTGGTGGTGGCATCCCCCATGACTATGGTTGCTGCCACTATTGATATTTCTTGTATGATTTTGGTGGAGTTCCTCTTGGATAATATTATTATTGCTAATGGAATTTCCTGGGGTTGCCTTAAGGATAAGGAAATCTTTTGGGTGTTTGTCTTTTTGCTAGTCATGGACTTAGAGAATACATGCTAGACTCCTGTAAATGTGACATGATGGGGCAACATCCCTTAGGATGTTCATATTGACAAATGTCACTCCCACCATTATCATTTGATTTAGTTTCTTCAAATTCCTCTACTATAGCAATCTTTCTATTACCCCTTTGATTAGCATGTTTAGCATCCTTCCATCTCCTATCGTCATGATCACTACTTTGTTCTTTGGACTCTTCAGTAGTTTTTAGAACAACTTGAAATTTGCTATCCATAAAGTCCCATAATTGATCCACCTTAGCTGAAATTTTAGAGGTAAATTTTTGAATCAACATGGTTTTTCGGTTTACCATCTCATCAAGTGATGATTTCTTCTCATTGTCACAAAATTGGATCTCCCTCTTGTGAATGGAAGGATCTTGGTTGTATTCTTCTACAGTTTTGTGTTTTCTCAACTTATTTTCTTCCTTTGCTACCTACTCAATTAGTATTTGAATCTGATGGGCTCTTAGTTTTGACAATTGCCCTTGGGTATAGACTCCAAGAATCTTCCTTATTTTTTATCAAAGCCCATCCATAATGTGGTGAAGTTATTCCTATTGAGAGTAACCATGTCCAGGGAATTGGTGTGATAAGGAATAATATCTTTTCATGGTGGCATCCAAGGACTCATGTGTTCCTTACTATCAACCTTGGATTTACCTTCTTAGATTGGACACTTGAGATTATGTTTGATACTTATCATTGAATGGTTTGAGGATCGTACTCCATCTATGGATTGATTCTAGCTTCAAGGATGGGTACTAGCTTTCTGCTTCTTTGATGATTGTCCTAGAAAATAACTTAAAGCTTTTTCTAGTCATTTTCTATATTTTGCAAGGGACAAGCATCATGAAAAGCCTAAAGATGGTTCTATGGATCTGAGTTATATTCCCCATCAAACTTGGGGATATTGTTCATTCCTAGCCTCCTAATCTGGCTATCTTTAATGTGCCTTGTAGGAATTCTCACTACCTCTTTGATGTTTAGCATGCTTTGGGTGATAAGCAAAGGCTCATCGTAGCCATGACCCTAGTGCTATGATGTCCTCGACTACCCCTTAGTTCATGGAAGTTGGCCTATCTTGAATGCCCATGCCTTGGATTTTAACTTGCCCAATGGTCCCTATGATCATCTCAATCCTATTGATCACCTCCATCACAATCGCATCCCCTACAGTTGCATTCAAAGCCAAAAGAGGAAGAAAATGGTGATGAATGTGAAGAGGAAGAAGGAATAGCACCATCAAAATGCTTACCACCTCCTATTTAGTGGTTGTGACCATGATCATGATCATGCTACTTGCTTTTATCTCTTCCATGAATCTCTTCCTTGGATTTTCCTTTGCCATGGAATTCATTCTTACCAGAACTAGGATTATGTATCATGGATTGCAGGTTCTGGCTTTGACCTCCTTGACCGAAGTCAAAGAGAGAAGTTTCTCTCTATGGAAAATCCCTAGAGAAAGTTTCTCCACAATCATTTTTGTACATCAAGAATGAAGAATCATTGGACCACTTCCCTTTCATAGATTTGTATTGCTACTGTAACTCGTTGATCCCTCAAACATTTTGCATTGATGGGATGATAATCCCTAGCATCAATATCTTGCACAACATATTTAGCATGAAATCTTTGGATGTCAACCTACATAAGAGTTTGGTGGAGCATCGTAGGTATGGATTGATCAAGTGGCAAAAAAATTTTTCCCTTCATGTCTCACCATTGTAGTAGTTCATCTTATTGTAGGATGGTGGTGAGCATACTCATTAAGATGAGCATATGTCACTCTGTATTGCTAGGGCATCTATTGATTTACTTCATCAGTCTTGGGTGGAACATCACTCTTATGAGAAGAAGAGATATTGTATTAGAGGACAAGAAATGCAATGTGCTTTCTTATAATTTTTGTAGTTATTTTGATGTATGATATGACTTTAGGATTTGTTCTAATGATGTTAAATAATTTTCACTAAATCCTAGGTAGCACATGTAACAAACTAAAGGTCCCTAACAACGATGCTAATGATGAGCTGTGAGTATACCCTATGCCCAACCATACGAATTACAAATGTTCATGTACAATTCAATCGAATTCCATAGATCTTAAGTTTCTAAGTACACTAGTTCTAGGAGTGAAATGTAATCATGACTATCGTTGCCTTTCCAACTACACTTGTGAAGCTTAGTTATATGGTTAAGTGTAATTGGGGCACATTATTTTTATTATTTTATATTTTATTCTCCTATGATTGATAACAAGTTGAAACTCCATTTATTAACCAATTTAACTAATCTAATTGCTAATTAATAACTAACTATCCTAACATAAGTATCCAGTCCCACTTTCTGTACATATCTTGAACACATATAATGTTACTAGGTTACCAAATGTTAAGCATTGTTGGGATTACCAAGCATCATGTGCATGCTCAAAGTAGTTGTACTTCTATGCTTAATTAAGTGCTATTTAGCCTAGCTAACTTAGCTTATTTTGGCTTAATTATTTAAAAGCATTAAATAAATTTTCATAAAACATTAAATGCATAAATAAAATATTTAATCTAGCCAAGGTGCTTTAAGGTTTATCAAAAATCTCATCTTTATTATCGCACACACTAATGTGCTTAGGTACAACAGTGCTTGAATAAAGATCCATACACTTAATGACTACTACTATGGGCACTTTAGAAAATATTCTAACAATAGAAAAAAGAAATTGCAAGATTTATGCTATGCTATGACAAAAACTATCCCTAAACTATGTGCCCAAGTGCTACATTTATAGGTCAACACACATCCCGCGATGTCAGATATCTGACATTGCTTCTTGGGCCTTGATATCAGATATCAAATATTAGAGCTAGAAAAAGTACACTTCATTAGGGATGTTTTTTTTATAGTAGCATATCTATAAGAATCTAGGATGTATGCTTTAAATTCAAAATTATCAAAAAGAAACCACCTAGAATATTGCCTTATCTACAAGGTAATTATCAACAATAGCTCCACTCATCATAGTATTATTCAAGTGAAGTGTTAACTCAACCTCAAGAACATTATTAACAATGGAAAAATCCATAGTTGTTGGGGATGTCACCATCAGGACACTTATATCCTTACTAGTAGCTGAACCTATATGTATATTATGTGTATAAGCCTTTATCTTCTTATAGCTTTGCAAGCCATACTCCTTTCTTCCATTAATACTATTTCCTGGAATATCATAGAATACCTACTTCACAAACCAAGTCTTCTTCTACTTATTCTTTCTCTATATATACCAACTCACGTTGCATCCTCCAATACTATTTCCTTACTATGTGCATCGCTACCTATGCAAGGGAAACTTCCATCATAGTCTCAACAATGAAATACAATAGGTACCAAGAACTTATAGTTGGATGACAATTTAAGTATTCTGAGCATAAGCCTTGAAAAGACCTTTATTTAGATCCAACAATTCACCTAAACCCTCATAGATATCTATGGTTACTAACTTTTAATTAATTTCTTTTGAAGTTACTATCAAGAAACATTTAAACCAAAAGACTTGGAATGTTCATATTGTCATGTTGACTCATGCAATAAGAGGTTAGACGAAGGCACACCATCTTCCCAATAAAAGATCTGATTTTGAAATTCCCTTAATTTATTTATAGGTTATAGGAAATGATTCACACAAAGCTCTATTGGACTCAAGTTTTGAGATTAACCTATTTTCTCAATAGATGTATAAGACTTGGAATTTACCTACACTTAAGAAATGTAATATCAGATTAAAGCTTGTAAATTAATCCATCACTATTTCCTTGAGATTAGTGGAGCATACTATGACCACCATTTGTGGTTGGTCATATCCAGATAATTTCTTGGTAATCCACATGGGTAACTATAAGGGCAACTTTCCTATTATCATGATTAGAGACCTTTCCTTCGAAATCATAAAAAAAAATAACTTGAAAATGATAGATAAGATGCGAGTTTCATGCATGACACATAGGGACACAAGGTGCCATTGAGTGTAGAAAATATGAACCTTAAAAAGTATATCCATATTAACATGTAATAAGTATGTCAATACCTCACATATTCAAAGGTTCATATATGCAGTAGTCATAAAAGAGGAAGGTACCAAGTGACTAACAATTGATGATAGCTTAGATTCAACAATATACATGGAATTAGTGGAGCTCCTCACAAGCACTTATATTAATAACATGGATAAAATGGTGTAGATTCATAACCAATACTTCCATAAAGAGGTAGAAATGGATTGGGGAGAGTTAGAAATTCTAGATCATTTCAAATAGGATCCCATTGAACTCAAGACTTTATTGGAAACATTGAAATATGTTTTTGTTAATAATGGTAAGCTGGTAATTATTAATGTCTATCTCACCAAAGAATAGAAAAGGAAGTTGCTAACATTTGTAAAGAAATGATCAATAGCATTTTCCTCATCATATAATGAGTTAACCAAAATAGATTCATAAATATACCAACTTTGGATTTATAGAAACCTCTCTATGCAGTTAAGGAGACAACCGCAAATGAGATTGAATTCAAAGCTTAAGCAAGTTATTAAAGATGAAGTTGAATAAATTATTAAGGTAGGATTCATTTATCTTATAGTAGATAGTGAGTGGTTAAGTCCACTCATTATTATACCTAAAAAGAAGGAAAATGAAGAATCTGCATAGATTTCATACTATTAGACATGGCTACATTTAAAGATCATTTTCCATTATCATTTTTGGACCAGGTACTAGATGCAATTACAAGACACAATTATTATAGTTTTTTGGATGATTATAGTGACCATCACCAAATTTAAATTGCATTAGAAGGTCAAGACAAGCTAGTGTTTATGAGTTCCTGGGGGATTTTTACATATGAAAAGATTATCTTTGAACTTTGTAATACTCCTACAACCTTTCAACATCTAATACTTAGTGCTTTTTAGTAGCAAATTGGTAGTGGTGTAGAAGTCTTCATGGATGACTTCTCCACCTATGGTACCAACTTTGAGCAAGCATTAGACCATCTTGAGTAGGTCTTGCAATGATGTATAGGGATGAACCTATGGTTGAACTAGCAAAGAAGCCACTTGATGATCCAAGAGCACATTCTCTTAGGGCATTAGATTTTAGGAAAATGGATTGAGAAGAACCTAAAAAAATTAAGGGTCATTGATGAGCGGCTAGATACCCTTATGCCCAACCATATGAATCATGAGTGTTCACGTGTGACTCGGTCGAAATCCACAGACTGTAAGAACTTAACATACACCAGACTCTAACTAGTGAAATCTTGGGTTATAACGGTCGTTGTCATTCTAATCTCACTTTTGAGGTTCTGTTTATGATGGTTAAGTGAGACTAAGGCTAATAATTTTTATAGCTTTTTAATTATCTTTTTAGCGGCTAATTATCTTGGAAAGTAAGGCTAGAATATTAATTAATCTAAGATTATCTTAATCTAAATCTTAACTATTCCTAACATAAGTATCCGGTCCCATCTTTTGAGCATGTTCTAAGCATCTCCTAACACTTTTGGGTTACCAGACATTAAGCATCACCGGGTTTACCAAGTGTTTGAGTTATGTTCGAGATGGTCATACTTATGGCCTTTAAGAACTACGAATGAACAATAGCGATGGAAATTATAATAACGAAAACTTAAGTAATTAACATGTAACTAATAAAGCATAAAAACATTAAACTATTGAATGCATAAAATAGCTAAGTCCAAATGCTACAAGGAATGCTTGAATAGTTCGTCTTTATTGCCGTCACACCAATGGGCTCAGATACATCAACGCTCAAACAAAGAGCTAATCACTTTTCTTACACCTGTTGTAGGCACTTGGAAAATATTCTATCTCCTATGGGAACAAACTGCAAGAGCTTCACTACAACTAACTAAAAGGTGCCTAAATGAGGTGGAAGGCCCTCTTATTTTTAGGCCGAGATAGGCGGCTGTGTAAATGGGGCCACTTTGATGCAGGAAGGCTATGTCGATGGGCCTACATTGACGCAGCCCCGTATACATGGCCCAGTCAACGCATTGACTTAATGACATTTCATCATACCCCCATGACTGAGAAAAAATGCGTCCTCAAGTTACTTTACAATTTGGAAGGTATGGATTCTTATTTACAACACACATACTTAAACACATATATGACACACACATGACACAACATGAATTTGACCAAGTGCACAAGTTATAGAGGAGGACAAATTACAAAAATGGTGGTGTTCAAAGAGAAAATTGAACACCTTGCTGGTCTAGGGGCCTCTACTATGTAGGATGATGCACAAAATTGCTAGAGAAGATCACACCGTCCCCAGGGAGGATGGTTCTGATAGACCTTCTCTAGCCTCTGGCCCATGCATTCATGGTGGCATGGATGATAGTTGTCCCATGGCAGTTGCAACTTCTAGAGGTAGCTAGAAAGCCTCCAAGAGAGCCCTCATTTTTCTTCTTTTTTTTTTGGGATCATTCACTGTCCAGGAAGCTTCTCCAATGTGTGCTGGAACTGGAACCTCCCAAGGGCATGGCAGTGCTAGAAGGAGTTCTTTTAGGTTGACAAACCAAGCTGCGAACTGGTTATGTTCGATGTTGAATGCTTGGATTGATGCCTACAGCTGCTGGTAGTCATTCATTCTATGGCCCAGGTCCTCTGGGACTGTACGTTGTCCTTCAAAGCTTGTGTGAAGGACCTTGAGTTTTGCGTTTGCTATTACCAGCTTTTGTTTTATTGCCTTGTGCGCTTGGAACTCCCCCTCGTATAGGGAATACGAGGCAGCCACTTGTTTTTCCAATTCTGACCACGGTCTCCAGATGTTGGTGACCATTTGGGACGCGACCGCCAATGAGTGTCCTCGAATAGGATTTAGGTGCTTGTTGGTCCCTAGCAACACCAAGGCCCAGATATCTCCAAATAGACTCAGTAGTTAATGTGAGTATGTGTGTCTGCTATTGTAGTATGCAATTGTGAAAAATGAAACGATTGCATTGGGTGTAAACTACAAATGACTTATCTTAAATAGATTCAACCAACTTTACCAAGTACTGTGAGTTGTTGAGAGTTCCTATTTTGTTCAATTGCCTAGTCTATGTGGTCCTTATAATATGTACTTGTAACAAATAAAATTTTGTAAAAACATTTGAGCACAACTCTGCGAATCTACTTCTAATTTTCCCTATAGAAAGAAAATTTCCGCAAGAAAACTAGAAATAGAGCGAGATTTAATGGAAATTAGAGATAAGAGAAAAAGAGGGCAGATTTGTGTAAAGATCTCAGATATTTAAATAAGGTAAAATGATACGAGTAAACACTTCACAATAAAGCTATCCCAAATTCAAGAACTACAAATTGTTCAAACTTCCAAGGCTCAAATAAGCAATTTCTTCAAGACAATCCTACTATGCTACCAAAAAATTGCTACGTAAACTATCATGTACAAGACTCCATTTTGGCTAGATAATGGATGTCAACAATTGCATTCATAGAACCTTTAAAATACTTGATAATTTCTGATTGAAATACCATGGAGATTCACTTTAAAGATAAAAAAAGCTATTCTAGTCCCATCAAAATACCAAAGATTTTCTGAACCCTCTTGACTATTGAATTGTTCAACAGCTTGACTACATGCAGAGGCTCTCTTACAAAAATCTCAATAGCGGTTCTTATACATTGCACAATAATAAAATTCACTACTAAAATGCTCTTAAGGATTTTAAACACAAGTGCTTCTATGGAAAGTTTTAATAGAAATTTCTATTGTGCAACAAGAACAATAAGAGCAATCTCAAAATCCCAAAATTACTTGCCAAGGATGATACTATCTAAATCACTAGCTAAACAAATTTAAAAAAATAAAAATAAAACATAACTCATAGGACTATGACAAAGAGGTTGAAATCTTTTCTTTAGCAAGTCATCTTACAAGAAATCTTTCACAATGTGTGACCCCAAGTGTGGTCAAGTGTGTGATGTTTTTCTTCTTACCCCTGAAGCCTTTTTATAGGGTTCAAAAGGTAGTTACATATTTCAAAATATCTTCGCTAACTTCTCTCCAAAGTAAGGAAGTTATAATTTTCCCAACAAGTTAAAAGATCTTACTTGCCCAACAAGTTAGGAGATTACTTGCCCAACAAGTTAGGTAAGTTACAAAAATTTTGGGTGGTTGTAACCACCATAGAGATAAAAAAGCTGCAGCTGACAAGTGTCCCATTTAGTTTCCAAGTGGCCCTTCAGTCACCAAGTGGTCACCATGGAGATAAACAAGTTGTAGTTGACAAGTGGCCTTTGTATAAAAGCTATGGTGGCCAAGTGTCTTCATGGTAATCAAAATTAAAATTAGCTACAAATATCATAGTTGTAACTATCATAGGAAGTTACAAATTTCATAGGAATAAAAGGGATAATAGCCAAATGTCCCCTTTTTTCTTAAATCATAATATTTTTTAACTATAAAAAACTATTTGTTAGAAACCTTGCCATGTACAAAATCTAGTTAAGAAACAAGGGTGTGCAGAACCAAGTAATGGCTCCAAGTTCCAGGCCATGCAGTCAATATTTATCATTCTCGATGCATCCTTGTAGAAATTAACATCTACTCAACATAGCCACGTTTGTTGCTACTAAATTTTTTTCTTTTCTTTTGGGCAATTCCAGCATGTTGAATTTTGAATGCCATCCTCAATGCAAAACCCAAATAATTAAGAGGCCTAATTTTACAACTGAACCAAAACTTTCGTGGATGCTCTTTCAGAAACCATAGCGTCACTTCTCTTTTTGCCTAATAATGACATCGATTAAATCGAGACTTCTCTCATGGGATATGCTAACGGTAGCCTTTTGCTATCTTCAAAACAGTAGCAGAGCATATGACGCAGTCATTGACTTGACGAGGGTTTTCTTTGGCGCAAGTTTTGGTGACTTCAACTTCGGATCCTTCTTAGCAAGCACATCCCTGCAAGGTCGCACGTCGACAAATGGATCAACCCTAACCCTAACAAAAATGGCTGGCCGCAGAGCCTCATTTTGCAATATTTTTGGGATTTCACCTCCAGCACCGCCCGCAACATTTTTTTGGTCACCGTGCCAATCTTGAACTTTGTCAGCTCACAACACCGGTGCAGGAAGAGGATTGTGCCATCGGTCAAGAATGATAGGTGCTACTGGTCTATCTAGCAAAATGCGGCATCATGCAGATTTCTTTTCAAAACCCTCACAACACCGTAGGCTAGATTTCGAGGCGGATTCTACGATTTGAGATTGAAATGGACATGAGACGAAATAATGGGTCTTAGATCAGATTTACAAGGGTGCATATTTGTAGACAAGCGATGCAAAAGAAGCTGCTCTTAAAGTGAGATACCTACAGCAAATTTGATGATGAAGATGTGTGAAAAAGATATTTGGTATTATGCTATTCTTATTGTTGGGATTCATGAATCTAGAAGTAGCCATGCACCCATACAGAAAGTGGAAATTGGCATACCCTACATCTCTCTAACAATGGCAACATGAATATGTCCCAACGTGGAACCTAATCCTAAAACTGCTCTTACTCTTGATGAATTAGAGTCATTTGTAAGTGCCTCTCGGTAGAAGCCCAGGATTCAAATCCTTCCATAATCTCCCAAAATTGAGAGTCACTGGTAATAATATTTAGGAGTCTGAATCTTCAATGCCAATCTAGAGAAGATCATGAACACCACACTGCAATTCTCTTGTGCTGATCTGTATGCATCAATAGGTAGTTCCAAAGATGTGTTGCTTTTTGAACGAATATAAATTTCTGATGCAATGAAGGATCTTTGCCACATTGTATTTCAATATCATCACCCATTTTAGATTTGAAATCCTTGTACTCTTGAAGTTTATCCAAATCTTACTACAGATAGGCCTCTTCAGTACATAGAGCACGATACTCAGCAGTCATGTCATGTGCTAAATTAGACCACATTGCTTCCCTTTGAATAGTCATAGATGCATTTTTCTAAGAAATGTCTTCATTCAAGAGCTATCTTAGCCTTTTTCACCATGAGTAGTGTAGAAGCATGTGTATTCTAATTTACCATGTATGTTAATGAGGCTGGAAGTGGATTACAAGTAGCATCAGCCGTAAATGTACGTTTATGAACTTCACGTAGGGCATGGGCTGAAAGTTGCCATAATAGTTCAACAAACCTATGCCCATAGCATGTTTCAAGCAAGGACACTCTTGAGTTGCTCCTAGGCAAGGCTCCTTATGATTTTAAGTCATTTATCATCCCTTGGAAAATTTTACGAAAGTCACGAGACTGCGTTGAATCAAAAATAGGCAATTTATGCTCATGACATCAATATGGATAATTCCTTGTAAATGTAGCTACAATATCTAGCATATGCCATTCCAACTTCATGGTTAGTTAACTGTTGCAGAATTCTTCATGGGAAAGAGCATAATCCTCCTTGAACAGTTTCAATTCATTTGGATTATGTAGCTCACCATTCTCAAATAAGTCCACCTGTTCCATGAAATGACCAAAATGTACCAACATTTCTGCCCCCTTTAAAAGGCTTAAAGTAATTTATGCAAGCCCCATTTTAAAACTGAACTGTACTTGAAGCTTTTATTGAACTTTTTACAGCTAAAAAGATAAATCTTTTTGGAGGAAAATTTCTATCAAACATAAGGTTTTGTGGTATAAAAACCTCATTCCTAACAAAAATAACAAACTATACATTATCAAGTCCTTTATTCACGGACTATTCTTGAGATGGGAAGAGAATGGTGAGGATTACTCTGGTAGGAATTCTCATATCTCTAACTTTCCCATATGCAATCTCTGTATTATTTTTTTGCTTGCTGGAGTTTTCAACTTGATCTTCTTGAGCTTTTTCTTCAGTAATCATCTCATCTTCTTTCTCAGATGAATTCCTTTTTTCTTCCCACTTGGGTCCTTCTTCTTATTCTTGGGAGACAAAGGCTTCTTCCCAAGAATCTTCATTGACTGGTTCTTTCTCAGAACTATAATTTTCTTGGAGTGTACAAATTTTATTTTCAACACCTCCTTTTTCAACCATTTTACTTTTTCCATTTGAAGTAATGTTATCAATCATCAAAGGTTCACTATAGATATATATCTAATTTGGTTCTCCTTTCCAAGGTAGCCACATGTGAGAATAATCTATTGATATGTAACCTGAGAAAGTCTTGCTTCAACTTCTACTCAATAAGAGACTATGCGAATCTTGTATATCTGCTACTTGAATGGTTACTCTACTTCTGACGCGGGATTCAGAAGAAATTTCCAATAAGACATTTGGCAATTGATCCACAATCTTCACTCTACTTTTATCCACTTAAATAATCTTTCTATCTGATTTTTTAGGAATCAAACCAAGTTTCTTACATATAGACAATGACATTATAGTAGACGTAGCTCCAGAATCAACCAAACAATTGTGTTAATATTTATCCTTTAATTTTCTTGTCAAAAGAAAAGGAGGAGCTTCCTTATCATATGAGGTCTTTAATTTCTCATCATTATTAGACACATAACTTAACTCTGATTCTCTAACTTTCCTTTTACCTTTAATGAACTTTAAAGCCTTTCTTTATTGATCTCCTATTTGAAGCAACTGATAAAAGCTAATATTGGCCTTGACATGTTTAAGGTCTTTAATCAAATCATACTCTCCATGACCAATAAATCTTGGTTTCCTTATCCATTTATGAAAAGACTAATTTTTAGTGCTTTGATCTACTTGATTGTCTTTACCTTTATTCTTATCTCTTCTATTTGCCTGAAAATCTTTTCTCTTAGTAGATGGATTAGTAATAACATTTGGGGGTCTAGAAGTAGTTAGTCTTTCCTTTGATCGGATGCTATATCCATTTTCCTCATTATTATTACATTCTTCATCTGAAGACATATCTTCCTCAGAACTTGATAAAGAAGAAGTATCACTAGATCCATTGGTAGAAGATTTACTTGCATAATGAACACTAAATAACTCATTATCAGATTCAATATCAAGAAAGATGGACACAATAAGGTCACTTTCATCCTCATCTTCTGCTAGCTTAGTGTCTTGATGTTTATGCTTTCTATTTTTCCTTTCTTCCTTGATATTAACTCTTGCGAAAGCTTTTTCAAGCTTCACTATTTTGTTAGACATATCTCCCATTAATTGTCCTTTTCTAGATTCTACTCTTTTATGTTCTTGCTCTATCTTAACATAAGATGGACCTGGTAAAGCTTTAAATTGAGCAAAATCTTGCCTAGGAATCATATCTCTTTCTTCCCTTTTTTGAATTGCAATATTTTCTTTAGGATTCAAGTTCAACTGTTTTTCTAATTGTATAGCTTCACTAAAGTAGTCATTTAGTGTAGTTAAGTTTGGAGTTCTCCTTAACTAAATTGAAGTGTTGGAGTTGATAGCCTTAAGATTAGTTTCTTTAAGCATTTCTTCTTATGGTCTATATTGTCTTCGAAAGAGTTCACAAATTCGTTGAAACTTGATGTTAAAATCTCTAATTGACTCTTTAACTCCTTGCTTAGCTTGTATTAGCCCATAGTATAGTTGTTGTTGATCTAATTGATTACCAAACTGGGCCAAGAAAAGATTCTTCATGTCATCCCAACTTGTAATAGTATTACTTGGTAAGTTCAAATACCAAATCTGAGCCATATCTTTTAGATTTGATACAAACAACCTACAAGCTTGAGCTTGATCTTGAATATTTGCATGAGCTAAAGCTAACTCAAACATGTGAATATATTCTTTAGCTAAATAAGTTTTTCGAAGAATGAAAGGCTTAGGAAAATATTTGTAAACTACCTTAGGAATATCATTGTAATTTTGAAATCCTAATGGTGTAACTCTTTGCCTAGGATTTTCCATCCTATTCCTTTGGATAATTGAACTCTTAGAATTTCTAGATCTTCTCTTATGAATCGATAAACCAGATATAATGGGTGATCTTCTTGATCTTCTAGTTTTCACTCCACTACTTGTTTCCAATTCAAAAAATTTCTTTTGTTCTTCTTTTGATGAAGAATCAGTCCTAGAATCAAGAATATCCTTTGAAACTTTTGAATTTTCCAAACTATCAATCTTCTTCATCATGAACTGAAAATAGTATCTAATTTCTTAAGCCTTTATAGTAACAAAGAATTGTTGATGTGCTAAAATTATAAGGCTTATGAACTTAGAGGCTAAATTTTCAGCCCTCCTTCTAGCACCAAAAGAACTGTTGGCAATCGTTTTGGACGCGATCGCCAACGAGTGTCCTTGAACAGGATTTAGGTGCTTGTTGGTCTTTGGCAATACCAAGGCCCAGATACCTCCAAATAGACTTAGTAGTTAATGTGAGTATGCATGTGTGCTATTACGATGTGTGATTGTGAAAAATGAAACAATTGCGTTGAGTGTAAACTACAAATGACTTATCTTAAAGAGATTCAACCAACTTTGCCAAGTACTGTGAGTTGTTGAGAGTTCCTATTTTTTTCAATTGCCTAGTCTATGTGGTCCTTATAATACCTACTTGTAACAAATAAAATTTTGCAAAAACAATTGAGCACAACTCTACAAATCTACTTCTAATTTTTCCTAGAGAAAGAAAAAGTTCCACAAGAAAACTAGAAATAGAGTGAGATTCAATGAAAAATAGAGATAAGAGAAAAAGAAAGTAGATTTGTGTAAAGATATCAAATATTTAAACAATGTAAAATGATATGAGTAAACACTTAGCAATAAAGCTATCCCAAATTCAATAACTACGAATTTAGATTGTCATACACCACCACCCTCTCAAAGCTGCTGGAGCACTTGGTTCATCTTAGCTTTGGTGACTTGAATGTGCTTCTCATTTACCTCCTTCTGCAATCCGACTTGGTCCCTATAATGATTTTTGACTTTTTCAAATTTTAGGACCTCATTCTTCCAAGCAAAAATTTCAATTGCTGACTTCTGATGCAATGCCCAAATGTCCTCCATTGATGGATTTCAATTTTTAGTAGCCAACCTTCTTATGTTAACATTCATCTTGGCTAGCTCCTCCTACTATTGGTGGATGAAATTTTTCCTATGTTCGTTCTCTGCACCAACATTACCCAGGCGATGAACCTTCGTGGTCAGTCGCATGTTCTCCTAGTGAACCTCCACCAAGTCCTTGACTAAGCGATGTGCTCGGGCATCTACCATGGACTTGTCAAAGATCACCATCTCTCGCACATCCTCAACGACCAAATGTTTAAGTTGAAGCTATTGAAAAGCTTCATCTCTGGTGATTTTGTGGTTGAGGATGGCTGGATCGGCAAGCTGGGCTCTTAAGTGGGCTACCTCAACTTCCAACCACTGATAAGCAACTTAAGAAGCTTCAAGTTACCTTTCCAAAATGAGGCTCTTACCCCTTGCCGAGAGTAGCTCTGATTGGATTGTAGTAATGTTGTTTGGAAGGTCGAAGACATTCGAAAGTGGTTTCCTAGTTCCCACCAGTCGGTCCAACAACTCTTCATGTTGGGCTACATCAATCTTGTTACGTGAAATTTCGGTAGAAACCTATACATCTTGTAGTCCATGAATGTTTGGTATAGGTGATGCCAGTGCATTGAGAACCATAACAATTATCTTAGCATCCACTTCGGCTACAATTTCCTATCCCTAGTGCTACATCACTAGGACCTTCACCTCTTCACCATCTTCCAAGCATACTAAGAAGGTAGCAACATTCCCTGAGATTTCAGGAAATAACTGTTGGGTTGAGGTTGATACATCTCAGATGCTTGGATCTATTCTGGTTGTAACTTGTGCTTGGGTGGTGGAGAATATTCACCCTAACCTTTCAAGTAAGCTAATTAATTGAGCCACTTGCTCTAGGTGGCTCATGGTAGGGTGATAGACCAAAGGGTCTTCTCCTCCACCAGTCCTGCTAGATTGTTCTTGTTGGATCAAGAGCATTTCTTGGATCTCCTAGATGTATTCTGCTATCATTTGTGAGCCCAACTACTTTTTTTGTGTAGGTGGTGGAGGCGGTTGCTGCTCCTCCTCTATCTGTGTGGAGGTAGGAGCTTTATCTTTCATCGTCTCTCACTACGAGGTAATTGGGGCATGCTAGATTACATCATTGGAATATCGTGCTATCCTTGCTCGTTTGCAAAACTTTTGGATTACGTAGGGAAAGGGAAGAGCTCGTCATACATGTTCGTTCTTAGTGAACCTCTTTTAAATCTCCAAAAATAACAGCTATGGAAGACTCATTGGGAATTTCCCACTCAAGGTGGCACACGCATGAGTGGAGAAGGCTATGATTTTTTTGGGTCTTACCATTGGGTTCAAATAGTAAGACGTGATCTTTGAGTACACACTCTCCACTGTGGTCAAGGAGCCAGTTTTCTTGCACTCTACCTCATAGCACTGTTTGGTCCATTACGGCTTTACCTCTGGATTGGCCTACTTTGGAATTTCCACCACATTTGTGCCAGTTTCAGGCAACCCCAGAGCTTGTGCTATTGCCTCTGAAGAGTAAGAGACATAAATGTCTTTGATTCTTACTCTAGACCCTAGTTTTCGATTCATCCAGAAGAGATAAGTTTCTCCTAAGTACCATTCACCACTGGTTGTGATGATTGGCCACATCACAAAGTTCTGTAGTTGGAGCCTCAATTCTTTTGGTATGTTCTCAAGGAATGGTCCAAAATTTAGCTCTTGAAGGACCATTCATTGCATCTTGTGCAGCGTGATAGCATCAAGGTAGGCTTGGGTCAGCGTAACCTCAAGTTGCAGTGCTATCCCAGGAGTCTCATCCCTGAGCGATTGCTCTTTGGGAATCTCCTATTTGGGAATCTGATGAATAGATTCTATGTCAGGCCTTTCGCGGAAGGGCCCAGTTGCATGAGAGCCCTCTACATGCTATGGTGGTTTCACATCTCATCCCCTTCCCATGCGTGGGCACTTATCCCTTAGTTGTGATGGTTCATGCCTTGGGTGCCATCTACAATCAAACATAACTGCCCGTTAGATATTTCATAAGTAGCTTAATATGGTCCATATATACTTTCTTGTTTGACCAAGTTATGTTATTGGCACAGGCACACCGTTAAGTCTTCTGGAGCGTTAATTTATGGGTTAGGACCAAAGTTATTATAATTTAAAAAATANCCCCCCCCCCCCCCCCCCCCCCCCCCGACTGAGATCATACCTCCAGTTACGTAAGAGAACAAGGATAGGTTGATGCGAACATGTGATGGAATGTAGGTGTGTTGGGAAGGGTTAGGTAGAAAAAATGGCAAAAGCTCCCCTAAATTTGGACTCCAAATGATGAAAAATGCAAAGCATAGCGAGTGTATATATAGGGGTTGGACGCTGCATCGATGGGGCCATATATACGTGGCCACGTATATGTAGGCATTGCGTATATGGGGCCCCATATACGTAGTGTTGTAGACCCGTTGACCAACATTGACCAACCTTGAAAAACCTGAAACAATGAATTGGAAAAGCCAAATTGGGGCGGTTGAAGTACATGAGAGGCCTAGTCATGGCTGAGGACATGAGGAGGGTAAGGGGGCACGAAAAAGAGACAAAAAATTGGAGAACGAGACATAAAAAGAACTCCGTGAGGAAGAAATCAAATGATGGGACATGGAAAAGAATCAACCAAGAAATCCAAAGAATGGGAGACGTAACAAGTAGAACCAAGAATATGCAGGTGGGTCCTCCCCATAGTAGGAAATAGCCTTTGTAGCCCCTACATACCCTCAACACTAGTGTCCATGGGCCCAGGTGCCAAGAATTGGTATTGGTCAGTTAAGACTCGAAACCAAGAGATCCTGCCAATGCCTAAGAAGCCTATAGAAATCACGATGAACTCACAAAACATAAAAAAGTGTAGTGAGGTGCGTACAGAGAGAAGTGGGAACAAAGAGAGAAGATAATGGAAATTCTGATTGTCAATCACATGAAACCCCGTGTGCGATTGTGGTTAAGTGACCTGGTAGAACCTTTCTTGAGGTCATACCCAAAACCATTTGCAGTCAGTGAAATCGTAGCAATAGACGAAGTCCCGAGCATTTCCCAAGGAAGCAAAAATGCACCCATAGGGAACCACCACTCCAACAAACATGAGAGGAAGGAAGTGAAATGGGATGAAGTTAGAGGGGACCAAGGAAGTCTCATAACTAATGTGTATGGCCTGTTAGAGGCAATATAAGGGGTGTGCCTTGAATTCCCATAGTGATTTTTTTTCTTTTCTTTGGTTTGGGGGAACCACACCATGTGAAGACCCATGCATGTTTGCATGTATTTGACCAAGGGGTGTGCTTTGAATCCTCATCTCATTTTTTTTATTTTTTTGAATGTAAGAGGACCACACCATGTAAGGTCAAACTGCCCAGAAGCTTCCGTGGAGAAAGACTTAGAGTGGTAGGAAATATGTAAGGGCACACCAGCAACCTAGTGAACATAACAGAATGATGAATAAAGCATTCCCCTTGAAGTCACACCCAATTCAACCAGTGGATCATCCCCTAGTTTGGGAACTACACAAGTGACACATTAATTATAATGTTGTTAAGTGAATGGGTTGCATGTTTGCAATAGAAGGAAAACCATGGAATGATGAATGGGTGAATGATGGGGACTCACTGCTGAGTTTATGAAGTGAAAACAAACATAAAATACAAGGACAACCATGCAATGGCAGGAGCCAGATAATAAGGAAGACTATTATAGTACCCATTGTAATGAAAATCGACCGCACTAGATGCTTGAAGACAATACGACGATATATTAGCAATTACACGAAAAAATGGACAAGTACAAAGAAACGAGAAATAAGTAAAGAAAAGGAAAAAATGTTAAAGAATGTGAAAATGTAGGAATGATGGTGAAAAACAAAAAAGTGTAAAACAAAAAGTGTAAAACAAAAAGGTGTAAAATAAAAAATGACAAAAATGGTAAGGGGTGTAGTGAAATGGATCAGTAGGGATGACAGTCTTCCCCACGACTAGGTGGAAAGGAGGAGATGCAAGAAATGGAACATGGTAAACCGAGTGATGGTGAGGTAGTGGCACTGGTTGCGTGGAGTTCATAGAATATTTTTAGTTGTTGGTGGTTGACTAACTATGTTCGGGTGGGATCCTCAGGTTTGTGAATGAGCAAGGCCTTGGATGGGAAGGTTTCGGAGATAATATAAGGTCCCTCCCATAGTGTTTGAAACTTGGTTGGTTGGGATACATGTGAGAAGTTCCAGTACAACACCTTATCTCCACATCTAAATTGACCTTGCGAATCCTAAGATCATGTCATTTCTTGTTATAGGCCTTGTGGATTTCATTTGAAAATAGGGCCACTAATCTGTTCTCATCTAGCACACTTAAATTGATTAGTCGTTCATGTTGTGCTAGTAGTAGGTCAAGGCTGAGATCACTAGTTGTGGATAGTGTCCAGATTTCTGCTTGGATTGGAAGCATTGGCAATTTTTTGTACACTATCTCATAGGAAGAGTACCCTACAGGAAGTTTCCAAGTGGAGCAATAGGCCCATAGGGCATCGTTGAGTTTGGTACTCTAATCCCTTCTGTATTTGTTGATGGTTCAGGTAAGGATCTTGATGATCTCCCTATTGGTAACTTTGGCTTTCCTGTTGGCTTAGGGATGATAGGGTGTTGTAAATTTATGTGTTACCCCTAAGCATTGCATGAGCTTCTAAAAAAGTGACACCTGTGAAGTGAGTCCCATTATCAGAAATAAGTGCACGTGGCACTCCTGTACCGCCTGAAATCGTCGGTCTACGGTTGGAAGGAAAAACAGAGGTTGTGGGATTACAGGATGCATACAGAAGACCCTCCCTACACCTGAGGGCATGCTGGAATGCAGCAGAGGCAGAGTACCTTGGGTGGTCCACATGCAGATCAGACAAGGATTTCCCCGCGCGTACACAAATGCTAATACGCTGGGTTATGCGTAAACGGCGTGCAGGCGTAAACGAAGCAAAAAAAATAGAGTAAAGCGTAGACAGATGCAAACGGAGCGTAAACGTAAATAGGCATGAACAATGCGTGGGCCAGATTAAAGTAAAACTGTAAAATAACTGATGCAGTAAGCGTAAACAATAGTATTGCAGAGTCAAAGTACAGTGCACCAGTCTAACGCAGTTGTGGGAACACAAGGCGAACGAAAAGCCCTAACGTACACAGAGGTGACTCAGACGGTTTGTAGGGCAAGCGGAGCATAAGAGACTAGATCCGCAGCATGCAGGCTTTCCAGTGTAAGAAGGTTTTCCTGCTCTTTTTCGCAGCGTAAATGTTCTCTGGTATGCTTTGGAATTTTGCCAACTGTCTGGATGAAGTGGAAAAATGGGGGTTTGATACAGGTTGTTACGCTAGACTCGGGATGGGAGACACGTGGCGTGTTGGCTGGGTGCATACACTTTACAAATATACAAAATATTACAACTGCTAGGCGTATACGCCGCATCAGGTCGGCGTATACATTGGGCGTATATGCTGAAAATGCTGGGCGTGAACTGGGTGGAGCGCTGGGCGTAAACGCCTGGCGTATACGTTAAAATGCTGGACGTACACGCTGGGCACATACGCTGAAGACTGCCACTTGCTTCAATCCTTGCTCTTCGGTGTTATCTTCATGCTGTCATTGAAGATCCTGTCATTGAGCGTGTATCTATAGTGCGTGGGCGTACACGCCAGAGAGCCGGGCGTATACGTTGGAGTGCTAGGCGTATACGCTGGGCGCATACGCTGGAATGCTAGGCGTATATGCTGGGTGTATACGTTGTATGTGTGACCTTGGCGTATACGCTGGCGCCATGTACTTAGCAAAAACTAAGTGTTGCGATCATGCAGTCGGCGTCGTTCGTGAGTTCCAGGGTCCTGTTTGGTGTCGAACAAGTACTAAGCTCCAAATTTTGTGGTGTTTCATTGGCCCCTCTTTGTTGACGATTGGAGGAATCGACCCGAGAGGCGTCGACAAAGAAGTTCAAAACACCACAAGCAACTCGATAGAAACGTTGTCCGCTGCTACTTGGACGAGACGTCATCGCACCGTGTTTAGTAGTACATGGGATCGCAAATGCGAAATTTGTAGCTGATGAGAGGATAGGGATTGGAGACTGCCCAAGGAAGTGTGTGGACAGGGGATGTTTCGGTATGTGGCATGCTGATCCATGCCCTAGCCATTGTTGTAGCAGACCCGGAGTACAGGCATGCGATGTGCATTGTTTGGCGGAACAAGGCTCTTGGTTAGTTTTCAAGAGGACCGGTTGGCGAGGCCAAGGATGTGTTACATTCTTTGGAAGAGCAGGGCCCATGTTTAGTGTTCAAGGGGAACCTGTTGGCGGGGAGCCAAATCCATGCAACTAGATGTTCTTTGAGCACTTTAGACATGAGTACTTAGTTTTGAGACAACTTTCTTCCTGCCTGGGGCTTGTATGAGAAGTGCCAGTACTTAGTTTTTTTTTTTTACATTGTAAACTCTGCTTTGCCTGTGTACTCATGCACAGGTGATGTGCGGTGTGTTGCGGATGCTTTAAAGCAGTACAGTGTTGCAAATGTACCGAGTGTGTCGAGGGGATGTCGGGATAAAGTGTTTTGGTGAATGGATAGGGGAGTTTTATCAGTGAATGGGGACATACTGGTGAACGGTTTGATTCAGTCTTGCCATGTAGGCTGCAAACAGTGTCTTATCTTGTTGCTCGTGATGAAGTGCACTCTTGTACGACACTTCTAGGTGTCATCCTGCAAACACAATGCCAAGGAGACAAGCCAACCATGAGTGAATGGACGTGCTTAGACTTACGTGGTGGCTGATGACACAGAGATGTTGAAGGATGGCAGGCCCTATATGTAGATGATGGCAGTATTGATGACAAGCGATGCAGTGAAGCTGATGGATGATTGTGATGGTGGATTGCCCAGCTGGATGTGAACTTGCTAATTTATAGTCTTGGCAGACTGTTGTGGGTTAGTTTTATGTCATAACCTGTTGGAAATTGCCTGTTTAGCATCGTGACGGACGGTACATTTCCAGGTTTTAGTCTTAGCAGACTATGAAGAGGCAAGCTAGTTTACAGTCTTAGCAGACCCTGACAGTTGTGACGATGGTAGTTTGTGGACGGGTGCTAGTTTATCGTCATTGCAGAAACTGTGGTATTAGTTTTAAGTCATAACCCAAGACTATTCTGTGGTATCAGTTTATCGTCATGATTCCAAGATGAGCTGTGGTATCATTTTATAGTCATGATCCCAGGACTGACATGTACCTGAGCTTATGTTCAAACATAGAACGGTTTTAGGTACAAATGATTTGTTGGATTAGCAAGTTTGTTCCCTTCGATGTCAGCTAACTTGAATGCACCATTATCGAATGCCTTGATGACCATGTAAGGCCCTTCCCAGTTGGCTGAGAATTTGTCTGAGTGTTCCCGAGCAGCTTTGAGTACGAGGTCATCTTCGTGGATTGGGCGCTTGTTAATATCATGCTGATGCCGTTGTCGTTGTTGCTTTTGGTACCAGTCGATCTGATCAAGTGCACGTGCACATTCTTCTTCTACCGAGTCGAGGTCAATGAGCCTTAGCTCATTGTTTTGCTCATCATCGAGGAGTCCAGAGAGTGTGATCCTTAGCGATGGTACCTGTAATTCCAAAGGTAAAACATCTTCTGAGCCATAAACGAGACTATATGGAGTTTTACCTATGGATGCCCGGTGTGTAGTGCGATATGCCCATAGTGCGTATTTTAGTTGCTCGTGCCATTTCCTTTTGCTTTGGGTTAGCATTTTCTTAAGTATTGTTATGATTTTCTTGTTCGTTGCTTCTACTTGCCCATTTCTCTAAGGATAGTAAGGGGAAGAAAATGAATGCTTAATCCCCAGACTATCGCAAAAGGTTTTTGTTTCGGTGTTACTAAATTAGGGCCCATTGTCGGTGATGATTGTCATGGGAATGCCAAAACGGGTTACAATGTTTTCTAGGATAAAGTTGCACACGTGTTTAGAAGTCGTCTTTCGAAGGGGAGCTTCTTCTACCTACTTGGTAAAGTATTCTGTCGTGGTTATGATGAAACTATGCCCTGCGGAAGACGAGGGTGTTATCCAGCCGATGATGTCCAATCCCCACTTCTGAAAAGGCCATGTTATTTGTGCTGTGTGCAACTCGGTTGGTGGTACATGTATTAAGTTACTATGTTTTTGACAAATGTTACATGTTTTGACTTTGGAGGAGCAGTCGTATTCTATGTGGGGCCAATAGTAGCCTAAGCATCTTATTTTCGTGGCCATGGCTTTTGGTGCTATGTGTGCTCCACATAGTCCCTCATGTACTTGATCGACAATTGTTTGGGCGTCAATGCTAGTGACGCACGTTAGCAATACGCCTTCGTAAGATCTACGACATAGTGTGTCCTCTACCAGGGTATATTGCTTAGAACGTTTTCGCACAGCGTCCTTTTGCCCATTTGTTAGATGTCGCGGGGCTTTGCCGTGTAGAAGGTACTCTTTTATGTCATCGTACCATTCCATCGCGTGTGTTGTACTAACAGATACGATCGGCAATGTTTCGGAGATTATTGGTTCATCGCACCTGATTACGGAGCTTGGCAAGGCATGGAACATGTCAGGCGATATGTTTAACGGTAGTTTGGCTAACGTGTCGGCTACGGTATTATCGTTTCGGGAGACATGTTGCACATCAATGTTTTCGAATCCTTTCATTAAATGTTTCGCCAAGTCACAGTATGGTTGCAAATGTTGAGCTTTACATGTGTAGACATCCGTGACTTGGTTTACAACCAATTGTGAATCCCCTCTGACTACCAGGCGCATGATGTCTGAAGCCAATGCTGCTGTGAGACCTCTAAGAAGACCTTCATACTCTGCTATGTTGTTAGTACAATGAAAATTGAAGCGATAGGCAAAGGGTCGGATCTCCCCGGAGGGATAAGTGATGACGGAGGCCGCACTTCCTCCTCGAGAGGTGGATGCTCCATCAAAGTTTAAAATAGCATCGTAGTCATCAGGCACCGTGTCTACTGTGCTTATACTTTCATCCGGGAATTCAGGCTCTATGGTTGCTTTGTCATGCGTTGGTGATGCAGCCATTTGATTTACTATGGCTTGACCTTTGACTGATGATTGCGCTACATAGTACAGGTCAAACTCGGCTATCATGGCTTTCCATCGGGCTATTCGACTCTTTTCGTAGATGTTTCCTGTTATGGCCCTTAGTACATTGTCCTTAGAGATTATATAAACTTGATTACAGAAGAGGTAATGTCACCATTTTCTTAGAGAAAAGACTAGAGCTAAGCATGACCTCTCCATGTCGTTGTACTTATTTTCATGGGCAACTAAGGCATGGCTCAAATAGTATACAGGGACTTCGGTTCCATCGTCCTATTTTTGGCAAAGCATAGATGCGATGGACGACTCTGAAGTGGCAAGGTAGATGTAAAACGGTTTGTTGTTTTGGGGCGGGTAAACCATAGGTAGTCGAGTGAGTGCTGTTTTGATATTTTTGAAGGTTTCCTGGCACTGCGGAGTCTATTCGAAATGGACATTTTTATGCAACAGGTGGTTCATAGGTTTTAATTTATCTGTCAAATTTTCTACGAAGCGCCTGATGAATTGTAATCGACCCTGTAGACCTCAAAGTTCGGTAAGCTTACCAGGTAGTTTCAGGTTGGTAATGGATTTCACCTTATCAGGGTCTACTTGTATCCTTGCTTCAGTGGCTATGAATCCGAGCATCCTACCTATTTTGATGCCGAAAACACATTTCTTTGGATTAAGTCTTAGCTCATATTTTAAACAACGTTTTAAGACTAGGTTGAGGTCTTGTACATGCTGTTCGGTTGTCTTTGACTTAACTACTATGTCATCCACGTAATCATTGAGCGACAGTAACATATAATCACTAAAGATAAATGTCATGGCTCTTTGATATGTGGCCCCAACGTTCTTGAGACCAAAGGGCATCATTGTGTAACAAAAAGTTTCCCATGGTGTCATGAAGGTAGTTCGAAGTTGGTGTTCAGGGTTGATGCATATTTGGTTATATCCTGAAAAGCCATCCATAAACGACAATAAGGCATGTCCGGTAGTCGAATCAACGAGTTGATTGATGCTGGGCAGGGGAAAGTCATCTTTTATGGTTGCTACGTTTAGGTCACGGAAGTCGATGCATAAGCGAATGCTTCCATTTTTCTTTGGGACGATGACCATGTTTGACACCCACTCAGCGTAATCAACAGCCCGAATGAAACCAGCTTGATAAAGCTTAGTGATCTCATTGCGAACTGCCAACGCCACCTCGGGTCTAACTTTTCGCGCTTTTTGTTTTATCGGTCTTAGTTTTGGGTCAAGAATGATGTTGTGTTGGATAATCCTAGGATCTAGCCTGGGCATGTCCGTATAAGACCAAGCGAATGCTTTCATGTTTTCCCTAAGCACATTCTGAATGTATTGAGCCATGCGTGGTTGTAATAGCGTGCTTAATTTTAATATTTTAACTTCCCCATCATAATAATGGGGGTTTCAGCTAACGGGTCTTCAGTGATGTTTGCAGCTTCTATGTCAAGAAACTTTGTCATGCCTTAGTAATTGTCTGTTGTTTGCTGTGTTGAGGCTATGACCGCGTCGTCCATTAGTAGACTTGAGTTGATGAAGTTTATGTCAAAGTCTCGTGTAATGGTGCCATATGGTCCGTCGATGGTTAACGGTGCGGTTAAGTGCTGGGAGTCCATTGAGCTCATCCCTGCCAATAAACTGAGAGTTGCATGAGCAAGAAGAAATCGTTCCGTGTCTTTCAGAAATTTAAAGTGTGTATACGTGTATCATGATGGACTATTGTCACACCTAGATGCATGGCAGTTTAAGGCCATACCGGGCCACGAACGATAGTTTAGGGCCGTACCGGGCCACTGGTTGTAATTTAAGAAAACGTGTAAAATGGGGTCCATGGAGGAACCAGGACATAGTAAATTGAATTTTAATTAATTTTTTTTATTTATATATTTTTTTGGTTAGATTTTGGCAAAAAAGAAGGAAAAAAAGGAAAAATGGCAAAAACGGAGTGATGGCGGCGTAAATAGCGGTGACATCAGCGTCAGCGTCAGCATGTGTTATATAAAGGATGAGGGGTCCATTTGTTTTCTGTTTTCAACAGCGACAGTGTACGGTGCGGCCTGTGTGAGCGTAAGCGTAAACTTTCTAAGCGTAGACGCCAAGAGACCCGAGCGTAGACGCCGAACCCGAAGACTAGCTTAGCATGCACTTGGATAGTCGGCGTGAACACTTTGCGATGGGCAAGGGCAAGGAAGTGGAAGGCCAGGGGAGGAGGGGTTCTAACCTAACCTTCGCCAAAGAGATGAAGGCGATGTTGCAGGGCCTGCCTAGGCTGAAGGTGTCGGAGTGGCCAGTCACGCCCTACGGGTAAGCCTTGATCTCTGTCTCTGTTATTGTTTGCGTTTCTTGGCATAGACGATCGAGCATAAAGGGTTTGAGGGTTTCTTTGGGCATGCACGCCAGCATCACTGCGTGGCATAGACTGTCATTCATTTTGTTGGCCTGTTATTTGGCATATTTGCTTAGCGTAAACCATGTTTTGCGAGGGCGTATGTGCCGAGGGTTTATTCAGCGTATACGTTGTACGCGTCTGGCTATGGCACTTACTTTNGGGGGGGGGGGGGGGGGGGGGGGGGGTCGGCCGTCAGCGTAAACGCTGAGATTTGTAGCGTATAAGCTGGGTTTAAGTTGTGTTTTCATGTTCGATCGGTGTATATGCTGAGTTCAGCGTATACACTACGTTCGAATTGTGCTGTTTTGTTCGGCATACACGCTTTGTACAGCGTATACGCTGGAGCGTGCATCACGGGCGTATACGCTCTGGGTGTAGCGTATACGCCGGGCATAAGTTGTGTCTTTCGAAGTGGTTTGGCGGGCATATACGCTATGTGCAGTGTGTACGTTGGGTGTGAATAGTTAGTTTATTATTTTTTTTTATTTTTTTGTTGTGATGTAAACTTTGATTTCATTGGAATTGGTTGTAGGGATAGCAAACGTTTCCTCATAGTGGTTGAGCTTGTCGGGGTTTTGACTTGGGCTGGACCCGTTCAGGATGGTGATCTTCCCCCAGCTCTAACTGTGGATGATAAGGGATTTTGGTTCAGGGAAGGCGCTAGCGAATTTTTGGCCTTCCTGTTAACCAACTTCGAGGTGGTTATGTGGTCATTTTTTGATGAGGTGAATGCGCGTAGTGTAGTTGATGCATTATTGCTGGGAGCCGCAGAGGGCGTTGTGGTCTTCATGGAAGACATCGATGAGGGCCCGTTTGTTGATGAAGATGGTAATACTCACGGGCCCAAGTCGACACGTCCGTTAATGCATGTGTGGGAGTTGTTGCCACCAGCGTTGGATTATATTAACAACACTTTGTTTATAGCTGCCCGCCCACACACCCTATTTTAGAATCCTCCTGGCACAGTGTACAGAATAACCAGGTAAGACCATTTGACTTTCTTGCTTCATCGGTCATCATTTGATGTTAATTTTGGTTTTAACATGCGTTTATTTGCAGGCCAAAGACTAACCCAGATGGGACTTTGATTGAGGACGAAGGGATAGCCCTCACTCGCACAGCTCTAGAGGCCTTTATGATGGCTCCCACTCTTCATGGGGCTATACTGGCTCAGACAAAGGGTTCGATGGTCCACTTCCATGAGCAATTTTCTAGAGCCTTTGCGATGTGCAAAGCCCGTGGATGGCTGCATCAGGACTGGACAGATGAGGGACCGATCTTCCCTTGTAGTTTCGGTAGTACCTCGAAATCTACCACTAATGGTGAGTAGTGGAATTTATTACATGCGTTAGTGGATTCGTTCAACTGTTTGAGGTGAGACCGATGTGATTATTTTAACTTGTTTTGACAGTTGACGAACCCTCGGGTGGGGACCCTGTGACAACCGGACGAACTGAGACGACTTTGTCGATGAAGTTCGGGGGAGTGGAGAAGGCACAAAAGTGGTTACGTAAGAAAGCCCCACCGCCCCTCACTCGTTGCCTGGATGATGCAAGCCTCCTAGAGCTTTTCATGACGCCAAGCCCTAATGTCTCAATTGGGTAAATGATAGGGATCATGGACTCTTTCAATGAGTCTGTCTCTCAGTATAGCACCCAGATTAAGGGTGTTAAGGTGGTGTTTCATATGTCGCCTATATTCTTTTCTAACTTATTCGGCATGCCGGCAGATGGCCTACCCGTAGTGTTGGACAGGTCTCACAAAGAGCTCCAAATGATTTGTGAACTGGAGTCTTGGCTTGGTGTGACGAAAGGCACCAAGGGGTTCTCAATGCAGGGGAAGGTAAAGGTTGTTGAGGTGAACGAACTGCATCCCCTGTTTCGAGCATGGGTGTTTCCCAAAACTCTTTCTTAGGTGCGGAGTTTTGGGGTGGAGGCAGTATGCATCATGCAGATGATTTTGGAAATTGGGATGCGATACAATTGGGCTTAGTTTTTGTTGGAGGGCATGCATAAGGAGATTGTGCGGTTGCGCACGAATATCGAAGCACAATCACACTTCACTTTTACCTTCTTCATCGGCTATCTTCGCCATTTTGCCGAGTTCCTTGTGGTGCATGTGGACAACAAGTTTGTCGTACGGGATCGGGGTCAACTATCCCGTCCATGGGTCAAGAACTTGTACGCGACTGCCAAGTCGCAGGATGCCCTAGAAGGCATCGATGAGTCTATGTCTGTTACTACAGGGGGATCGTCTGGTGGTTCCATCCATACGCGGGATAGTCTGGGGGTGGAGCGAGCAGATGTACCTTTAACCGCCAGACGGGCAGAGCGGGTAATCAAGGAAACTGTTGGCAAAGCCAAATAGAAATTGAAGAGACCCGAACGCCCCACAAAACAAGTCACTGAGATAAACCAGCCACGCGTAAAGAAGATACGCTTCAAGATACCAGGTGAATGAAGCCCATCTACTTATCATTTTATCGTTTTCATTTATGTATAACCCTTTGCTTATGTGTTGTTATTGTTTTCAGTTTGGGGCAGTGAGGAAACAGGCCTTGGAGACCATCAAAGAGGAGGAGGAAACACGTATTGAGAAAAATAATGAGGAGGAAAGCCGGGAGAAGAGCCAAGGTGGGGGAACAGAGCCATTAATGAAGAAGACTACTGAAACTGCCCCTTTAGACGACCAGGACACTATCAACCAAATGTTTAGTAGCTTCCTCAAGGGTGACTTGGATTTGGGTGACCCCCCGGAAGGTGACAAGGACCAGGGTATGTCTGTGGTTGTTTATCATTTTTTGAATTAGTTGTGGCTCCTACGTTTTTTTATCTGTTTTTTTGGATTAGATGAAGGCAGGAATACCAGGACGGTACAGTTGGACGTCCCCATGAAGACGGTTCCCCTTGAAGGGACCACTGAGGTTAGTTCTTCTCGTATGCGTCAACCACTTATTTGGTCAGAGATGCCCACTAAGTCAGATTTTGTGGATGGAATCGCGGAAGAAGTTATTGAGAATCTCCAAGAAGTCCATCCTGATATAGGTATGGCTCGTTTAATGATTAGGAGCTTCCTATCTTATTTGTGCAGTCCTAACGTTCATATTTTCTGCATGGGTAGGCGCTAAACTAAGATGGGATCCCTCTGAGGGCATCAGCATGGAAAGCCTGACTACACTCTCCCCAGAAGTGGACAAGTGCCAAGGCCTATTTATGAAGGAGTTGCAGACAGGATTGCGCACAATGCCAAGTCGTTGTGGACTTGTAGGCGTTCTGTTGAATAGTTGTGGTTGCAAGTACAAGCAAAGGAAAAGGCATTCTCTGAAGTATCAGAGGAGCGTGATGATTTAAAGGATCGATACGAGTTCGCCGCTGCTAGACTGAGTGGAGATTGTTCTTGGCGAACATCAGAGATTACATACACTAGGTATTGGAACCTTTTGAACCGTCATGCATCACTGACTCAGAGAATAGAGGAATGCAAGGCTCAAGTTGATCTCCTGAACCTCAAGTATCAAGATTGGAAGGCTTTCGCTTCCAAGTTTCGCAAGTGGGGTCAGGATGAGAAGAACCATAAACATCAGTACAAGAAGTCGCTCAAAGAAGTGTCTATTGAGAAGCGGCAGCTACAGATGTTTGTGGAAGGTTTGGGTTTACGTTATGCCTTCGATACCTTTGCCCAAAATACTATTGTAGAAATGGAATCACCTAAGAGATTCATCACAACTGCTTCTGGGGAAGTATCGATAGGTGAATTTCCTCTGAAACGCCCTACCTAGTTAGCGGTCGACAAAGGCAAGGCTTTGGCAAACATTGACCTAGGCCTGGGTGGGACAGATTGGGCCAGCGTCCCAGAGGAGGAGATCCTTCATCGGCTAGAGTTTGGCTTAGGGGGATCCCCTATGGTAAGAATTTTGCCTTTACGAAGTTAACTTATTGGATAAGGTTTAAAGTTTTAACATCTGCTCATTTTTATGTTGGTTGTTGATTTTTGGTGTTTTCAGCATGAAGGTGGTGATGATACACACGATGCTAGCCCTAGCGGAGCAGGGGCTCCTAATGCTGGTGGTTCTAAGGGAGATGATCCTCCTGTCATGGATGCTTAATGCTTTTGTAGTTTTGTTTTCTTGTAGTGGTTTCTGCTGATTTGGTTGACGCGAGCATTGTAACTGAAAAATGCTAAGAAAAATAGGCATTATTTGTACAACATTGCATAATAAATATTTTTTGTTGATTTTAAGTTGTTTGCACATACATTTTTGGGTTTGCTTTTCTGTTTTAAAGATGACACATTGAAGATATACGGTGTGTAAAAGGAAAACAAGGTACGCACTAGTTTGAGGCCATTTCGGGCCTCCATGCGTAGTTTAAGGCCATTTCGGGCCCCATTGCGTAGTTTAAGGCCATTTCAGGCCCCATTGCATAGTTTAAGGCCATTTAGAGCCTCCATGCCTAGTTTAAGGCCATTTCGGGCCTCGTTGTAAACAAGTGATTTTTAGGGAAAGTGGATGTTTCGTGGTGGACCGATCATTTCTGATCGTGGCTAGTTTTATGTCATTGCGGACATAATAGTTTAACATATTTTTAGACAGGGAGTGTTGTAATTTCTTTGTTTTTGCTGTTTGTTATTGTTTCTTTGTGTTTTTGGGTTTTATCATAGTTTAATGTCATTTCGAACTAGTTATTGTTTAACGTCATTGCAGACAAAAGGGGTTCATTTTAGTTGTTTTTTGATTTTCCTGATTTTTATGTCAAGGGGTGTATTGAGTGGCATGATTTTGTATTCCCCGTATCCCTTGCTGATCACGTTGAACGGAAATTCATTCCAGAAGACATCTGTTCGAACGTTTTCGATTTCGGTATTTTCGGGCGCTTCGATGTCAGTCGTTGTTTCCACGTTAGTTTCGTCGTGAGGCGGCGGGTGTACAGTGTTAGACACAGGTTTTTCAGTTTCGAGCTCTTGTCCCTGGTTTGAAGGTTTACTACCCACAAGTTGCCTTTTGTTTGAGTCCATTTGACCAGGTTTGTCGAGTTCAACTTCGGAGCCTTGTTTGCTGTCCGTGTGAGATGAGATAATGGGAGTAACCACTTCCCCATGTATGATGATTTCACCACCCTCATAGGGTAGGTGAATCTCCTGATGTATAGGAGAGGAAACGACTCTCAGTTGGGCCAACCAGGGTCTTCCTAATATTAGGTTGAAGCCTGGCATTTCATCGACAACGAGAAAATTAGCGAATGTGGGGAATTGGTCTCCCGCTACGAAGTCTAAGGTTATCGTGCCTTTGACCAGTACACATGACCCACTAAATGACTTTAAAAATGTCGTTGTGGTAGGTTTGATCGAGTTGGTAAGTCCCAATTGTTCGATGATGGGATAGGGTACGACGTTGGTAGCCGCCCCGTCATCTACATGTACCCTATGTATTTTGAATTGGTTTACATGTATAGTTATGAACATAGGGACTGTTTTTGTCTCACCTGTCTTTTTGTCCACTTTGATGTTCTCATCGTGGAAGCTCAAGGGCTTAGGACCAACCTCGTGAGAGGGGTACATCACCACATGAATGGCCGGTTCGCTTGGGGGCAAGTCCTCACTAACTGGGATCGATGTCAGCATACGTACTAGAGCTTCATGATGGGTCCGAGACGTTAGTACCAAGTCATACAAGCTTAGGGACATGTTCTTTTGTTTCAAGGCTTGTGTGACTTGCGTCAGGGCTGTTGCAAAATCTCTACTATCAGGGACGTTTTTATCAGCAGTGACTGGGTCCATGGGACCCAACATTTTTATTTTGCATTTTGGTGGTTTGTCGTTATTGTTAGGACCCGCCGTGTTATGCGGTTCTTGTGTTTTGGATGGTTCACCATTGCTGTTTGTGTTTGGTGGATCGCTGGATGATGACATAGGCATGGAGTTCAGTGGAGTTGGTTTAGGTGACCCCAGAGCTAATCGTTAGTCCTCTTTCTCTAATTGTTCCCAGGTAAGCTTATCGGCTAAGCATTCTCGGCATGGAGGTGGAGCTGGTTTGGGGGCCTGGGGTTACCCTGGGACCTTTACGACATATGGAGCTGGTCGGAGTTGCGAGTGGACGGTCGGATATGATTGGGCAGGAGTCTATCCAGGTATCCTGATGATGTACGGGGTTGGTCTGAGTGGAGGGTGGACCTCTGTTGTTGCAATGGTGGATGGTACTCGGACTACGAAGGGGGTAGGCCAAGCATGAGGGGTTGATGCATCTGCGGGATTGACTGGAGGAAAGCGTACCACGTATGGTTTTTGATGCATCATAGTGTTTGGAGTGGGTACGGTGGGGGGCACTCGGACTATGTATGGCTGCTGCGGGGGGTGGGATGTTGGAGAGGCGGGTGCCGACTCAGCGGGAGGGATCTGAACTACAAATGGTTTGTCAAGCATTTCCTGTTTCTTTTCGGGGTAGATGGTGTTAATGCGGGGTGTGTTGGAGTCATCATCACAATAGATTGAAGTAATTACGTACGGTGCCTCTTCAGCGTTCAGGGGGTCTTTATACATCCCCATAGTTTGATTTTGCGGTTGGACGAGGTTAGCCCCATCAAAAGTGATCTTGCCATCATCAATCATCCTCTGGATGTCCTGCTTCAGGGTAAAGCAGTAATCTGTTCCATGCCCGTTGCGTTGATGGTAGTCGCAAAAGCGATCCATCCTGAATCCTTTGGGCACGGGTGGCTCATCCGGTGTTGCCAGGCTCGAGTTCTGTACGAGTTGATAGAACCGGTCATGTCTTTGAATAGCTGCTGGGGACAATTGCTTGTGTTGCATCAATCCAGCCTTTAAGAGTTGATCAAAGAGCTAGGATGGCTTCATCGGTAAAGGCGTGTACTGAGAGGGTTCTTTCCTCTCGATGTTACGCGTACGATTCATCGGGTTTTGTGATGATGACTCTGGGGCTGCCGTAGGGGCAGGCTGATAGTAGTTAGTGGGGGGTGCAGATGGTTTGTGTTGATGTGTGGTGTTTGTTTGTTGTGCTCCCGCTATTGCTGCTATAGTTGTCTTGGCCTTCTCTTTGTCCTTTTTAGTGTGTTGGTTTTTGAAGGCCAAGTATGCGGGGTCATGGCTGTTTTGAGCCGCCTCCTCTATGTTCTTGATTTGTTCAAATGCCTCATTAAGGTCGCGCATGTTAAGGTAATACAGTTAGGACTTGAAAAAATCATTGACCGCCGCTTTCAGTATTGTAAGCAGATAAGTTGGAGATATTGGTTCATGTAGCTCATTGAGAGCTGCACTCCATCTTTGAATAAACTTATGCACCGGTTAAAGCGGTGCTTGCTTGATCTGCATGAGGCTATCCAGCGTGGCCTCGGGTTTCAAGTTGTACTTGAACCGGGTCACAAACTACCGTAAAAGATCGTCCAAAGAAAGGATAGAGTTCCTGGGCAAGGCTCAGTACCAGTCGAGTGCCCTTCCCGTGAGGGACATGGAGAATACTCGAAGGATGGTGTGGGGCCAAGCCTGGAGTAGCGTGCACTCTAATCTGAGTGTTATGAGATGGGCATTGGGATCTATTTCCCCGTTGTATTTGGTTAGCGTTGGTAGGGGAACACCTTTGGGTAAGGTCAGAGGAGGGACAGAGGAGCTGATAGGATCATCGTTGTAGAAATCCACTCTCTTCAGCTTTCCCTCAGCGGCCTTTTTGAGGCGTTTCACCTCTTCAGTGAGCTCTTGCATTATTTTCTTGGCATCTGCCCAGTCTTGGGCGCTCAGTGATATGGCGGCTTGGGGTTACTATATACCGTATAAGTTAGATTGTTGCGTATCAGGTTGAAGGGCTGAAAGCTGTGCAGGTGCTTATGTTTGTGGGAAGGTTACAGTGGGTAGTGCTATGGGTGGCACGTGGTAGGGAAAGTATTATGGCTGTTGTTGCTGCAGCTGGGGTTATTCTTGGGGAACATTGATTGGTGGAACCGCGTGGGGTAGTGTATGAGGATGAGGAACTTGGTGCGACGGCGCTCCCATTGCCGACCATTGCCCCGCCACGTTGTGGGCGGGGATTCCCTGTTGGGTCATGGCTGTTTGAGGAGCTGTGTGTGCTTGGAGGTGTGGTATGAAGTGGGCGGATGTGGATGCCAGGATCACGTGTAGCATCCCTATCACCCTTGGTGGGAGTGTTGCTCCCATGTTATCGATAGGTGGCTGCACTTGTGAGGATGGGCCCGTCGTGGCTGTAGGGATGAGTTTGAGTGGCAAGGTGTTGGGTTGGGGGTCATTTGGAGGAGAGACATGGACTAATGATGCTGTTTCCGGCGGTAGCTGTTGAGCCTGGATGAATCTAAGGTGTTGTAAGGGCATAAGTTCCCCTGTGCTGGGATGGAAAAAAGGGTTGACCTGTGCTTGAGGACTTAAGGTATGGAATGACTCCCCTTGCTCGGATTGAGCAGCAAACTCATCCTCATCCTCTGGTTGGGGCTCCAGTGCGAGCTGATCCAACGATTTGTTTCTTTGGAGGAGGAGTTGTGTGATGAGTT